>BSBM01000007.1:20720000-20767500 GCA_027924585.1 Larix kaempferi | reverse complement strand
GATGATGATCAATCATCAATCATGATGAAGATGAAGATGGTGATGAGGATGATGATGATGATGATGATGATGATGATGAAGATGATGATGAATATGACGACGAGCATGATGATGATGATGGTGATCATAAAGAAGAGGATGATGATGATGATCAATCATCAATCATGGTGAAGATGGTGGTGAGGATGATGATGATGGAGATGACGACGACGATGATGATGACGATGATGATGATGATGATGATGGTAAAGATGATAATGATGGTGATGATAAAGAAGAGGATGGTGATGATGAAGATGATGAATATGACGATGAGGATGATGAAGATGATGGTGATGAAGATGATGATGATGATGATGGTGATGATGATGATGATGACGATGATGATGATGATGATGACGATGATGATGATGGTGATGATAAAGAAGAGATGGTGATGATGAATATGATGATGATGATGATGAAGATGATGGTGATGAAGATGATGATGATGATGATGACGATGATGATGACGATGATGATGGTGATGATAAAGAAGAGGATGATGATGATGACGACGACGATGACGATGATGATGATCAATACCCAATCATGATGAATATGGTGATGAGGATGTTGATGGTGATGATAAAGAAGAGGATGGCGATGATGATCAATCATCAAGCATGATGAAGATGAAGATGGTGACGAGGATGATGATGATGATGATGATGATGATGATGATGAAGATGATGATGAATATGACAATGAGGATGATAATGATGAATATGACGATGAGGATGATGATGATGATGGTGATCATAAAGAAGAGGATGATGATGATGATGATCAATCATCAATCATGATGAAGATGGTGGTGAGGATGATGATGATGATGAAGATGATGATGGAGATGACGACGACGATGATGATGATGACGATGATGATGATGATGAATATGAAGATGATGATGATGATGATGACGACGACGACGATGATGATGATGGTGATGATAAAGAAGAGGATGGTGATGATGAAGATGATGATGAATATGCCAATGAGGATGATGAAGATGATGATGATGATGATGGTGATGATAAAGAAGAGAATGATGATGATGATGATCATTACCCAGTCATGATGAAGATGGTGATGAGGATGATGATGGTGATGATAAAGAAGAGGATGGTGATGATGATGATGATAAAGAAGAGGATGGTGACTTGCTTTGTTGATCAAATCATTTATAATTGCTCTATTTCGACCATTGTTTCTTAACTATAACTCGTGCAACTGTTCGGTGGTTGGGCATTGAGGCCACTTGAGTCCAAGAGAAGGTCGGTGAAGAAGAAGGCTTCCCGGAGGGGCTACTGCATTTGCATTTACACTCAGACATCCTTCGATTGATAAGTGTCCATAAATGCAGTTTGAGCCTTACTTTGGTGCCCTTAGTTTTATTGGTACAGCCAACCATTTTGAAACTTTGCCATCTTTTCTAGAATGCTTATGCCCATAAATTTGTTTGAAATATTTGTATGATATTTACCTAGATTGCAATAGCGCCGCTTACCACTATAGAAACTATATTATCTAAAGTTTGATCTTATTTATAGCGAATTGACTGTTTGAATTAGTTGTTGTCTATGGCTATGATATTTAGATAATATGTGTCCATTGAAACGAGTTATCAATCCATTTAGAAGACTGTTCCTATTAATTTGTTTGCTTTATCATTTTGTTTGTGTAAAATATCTGGTAAACATAAAAATAAGGAAGGCGGGAGGAGAAATCGCAGAACGCAGGACGATAAAAGCATTTTACTAATATTTTTGCATAGCAATAACTCTAGCAAATTATGTATCCACATAATGCTAGTGCGTTGCTTATAACATTGAGCGCCAAAACACTAAAATTTGAATTTAAATACAATGCACACGTGTTATTTGAATTTAAACATAACGCGCGCGCATTCTTGAGCGCCTACTCACCCACTCCTCTGCCCCCATGTGTCAACCACTATCCTATGTGGCTGGTTCGGACTTACCAAACCCGTGCTAGGGAATTTTTGGACCATAGCTAATTTGACATTTTTGACATTTTTCTGAGTATGCCTGTTTTTCACCGCTCTCTACAGCATGGCATACTTGACCATTATTGATGAAATTTTAGGCATAGATAGAATTTTTTATGCAAATTTCAAATATGTAATTTTTTAAAAAAATATTGAGATTTTCTATTTATTTCCTAATTTTCTTGTGTCATCACTCCGTTGGTCAAAAAACATACTGTTAGTGTTTATTCCGTAACTTTTTCATTTCACAACCATTTAAAAAAAAACTTGTATGCTGCACTAGAGGAAATTGACCTCTACATCCTGTAAAAAATCCAAGTCAAAATAACTACATTCAGACCTTCAAAGGATGCACCCACATTTGACGTATCGTTCTCGAGGTTTGACCACTTACATAATTAAAAAAAAATTAAAAATTAAACATTTAATTTTGGAAAAATAGCGCTGCACTAGTGCTACGGGTTCTATACATGTATACCAAATTTTGTAGCCTGAAACCGTCATTTAGGGAGTGAAAGGCTACACCCACAAAAACATATACCTTATCATTTGCCAAAAAAATAAAAAGTGACTGTTAGAAAAAAATGAAATTTGACATAGTTATGTAAATTTTCAATACTTAAAAGTTATATATTTGGAAACGTGACTCAATTTCCTACGTTTCATTGTTTTTACTTGATTCAATATATCTTGTGTAAGCATCTCAAAAAAACCAAGTAAGTTGAGGGATGCCCGATTTTTCAGTTTTCTATTGCATCGAATGCGCCAAAAGTGACCCTCATTAGCTTGCACATGCCCTTGTATATATAACTATATACATTAACTCAGAGTGATTGTGTATACTACATATGGTTCCTATTCGCCTTTTATGGAAATTGTTTATAACTCCATCATAGGAATTTAGGATGTAGTACTTCAGAATTATAAAAAAAATGAGCTACATGTAGTTTAGTCCTTGCCTTGTAGATACTTAAAAATTAAAAATGTATAATAAATTATGAAGTTTAATTAACATAATTTAACATAATAAAATAATAATGTATTACTCATACAACTACGTGTAGTCAAACAAACATAGTAAACCAATAATAATGTGTATAAAGACATAAAACTAGTCCAAACAAGATCAAATATGGGAAATCTTTAAATTTTGATAGTATATAATATAAAAATATCAATTTAAATAAATATTTTTGTTTTGATATTTATTATAATTAAATAAATAAATCAGAGGAGGGACCCATCCACTTTGTTTTATGACTTGAGAAGAAATTTGGTCCTTAGTTTTGATTCAGGGAGTCCACATTTTTTTAAAAACTAGTTATATTATATTAATTCAAAAGAGAGAGCATCAAAATATTGGTTCGCCAGATTGGAAACTAGACCAAATACAAAACTTGAGTTTATCATTTTGAAAGATTGTTTGTCTGCTATAAGAGCCTATAATGCCCTTCTTCCGATCAATATCAATATTCTAGGGATAATTGAAAAACCTATAGTATCTACAACTATTACTAACATAAAGTCCTGAAAGAGAATAACATAGTAACTGATAAATTCTTTAATCATCATAAGAAAGTGGAATTGGAGGAACATTTAAACGTGCTTTAAACCAGAGGGCTCATCTCGGGTTTCTTCTATCGAGCGGGCTCCACTTGAAATATTTTCCATCACATCTAATTTTGCATCTTGGTTTTTTAGCTCTGTCTGAATATCATCTAGTTGAGTTGGGATATCATTGTTTGCCACTTGTTTCTCCAACAGAGCTTTACCCATCAAGGCTTTCATGTGTCTATACAAGGTGACACTTTTCAGATATTTGGTATTCTTGCTAATAGAGGTACCTCTATTAAGAACCTAATTACCCATGATGCGCTTGACCTTGTCCTTGGACATGAATTGCTTCTCTACCTTCACATCTTCCTCATCCCATTGAATGTATTCTTGGAAAGACCCACTTATCTTGCTACCCCATTTGCAAAATTTTAACAAGTATTGCGCCTTATGAAGTATTCAATTAGAGCCCCCTTAACTCTTATTTTTAAGCATTGAGAGGCTTCTGCAGTTCAACATATGAAAACATAATTTTATATTTGATTGTAATTTATTCTTCTCTTTTTAAATTTAGTTTCAAATGAGAAGAATCCTTTTTAAGTAGTACCTAACCCTCAAATAAATTCTCTTGAGTCTTGTTTAAAAATACTCCATTTATTTTTCAATTGTTTTCCATAATCCATTTACTTTTAATGTCTTTTCTTGTGAATGGCCTTCAACTTTTTGGAAAATAAGTCAGATAATTTCTTGCTAGCTATTCAGAAATGACACTTCTCAAAATTCAATGAAATGCAAACACACCACTTTTTTAAATATCTGAAGTCTAAGAAATGTAAAAGACTTTGCATTTTATATTTTTTGTTTTTTTGAAGTTTAGATATTTTTGTTGTTTTTCTCAATGATTATATTTTGTTTTATTCTATTATTATTTTTTGTAGAATTCCCCATCAAGTATTAGGATTTCCCTAGATAACATATAATATTTATTTTATAGGTTATCCCTTCTTACTTCTTTTTTTCACATTTTGTTATTCACAGTTTCACAAAAATATAAGTACAAAGTTAATGAATTGACATTGTTCAAATTCTGTATTTTGCATAGCCTTGAAGTACTTTTTTTTCTTGCCATTTTCCAAAATATTATTGTATTTCCTATGGATATCATATATTGGTCAAAGTGAATACATAATGTAACTTAACATTACTAAATTTTTGGTATTAAAACAATAAATAACACTACATTGAACTAATTAAAATGAAGTTTTTAAAACGTTTTTCATACTCATCCATACAGCATAGTCCCTGCCTTACCGATAAAAAATATAAAAACAATTTTAAAAAAATAAAAATAAAAATACATAAATAGCATGATATTGCTACACACACACACACATATATAATGTTAAGATTTAAAAGTATATATTAAAATATTGATAAGTCAAATATTAAACATAAATAAACAAATTAGTATATAGAATCCACATTTTTAATTTATAAAATGAATAAATAAGTATATAGAATTAAGAATGGATCTGAATTTTGCACTAGTATTTTACTAATAATATATGTTAATGCCTTGTTTTGCCATGCACAAATCCATTTCCATTTGATATTGATATCTTTGGTTATTATTCTTGTGTCTTGTCTTTCATTTTGTAAAACTTGAGTGAGCCAAATGAAGAGGCTTCACACACCAATTTGGTATCTTGCTAGGATGTGACTTTAAGATTAAATTATTATTATTATTATTTGTCATTTCATAATGATGTTTAAAAAGCCAGATTATGACAAACCTCATAGTTTAAGGCTTGTGTCCTATCATTGTCATCTTCCATAATACTTAGTCTTATCTCTTTATATATACATATACGACCCACTAAAACATATACATTAATCAAATTCTTAAAACACGATTGTTTAATTTAATCCTTCTTATTTTATGTCGTTGGATTTAATCATCATTATTTCATAGATTTCATATACTTATTTCAATGATTTGGAATAGCTAGGTAATCATCTTAAATATAATATTTGACCACTAAGTGCAATGGTGGACATATAAGTTAAATCAACACAAATAATGGCATAAAAAGTGCTTAACCATTCAAGATAAATAGTGTTGATTATTTAGTCAAACTAATAGCAATGCCCTATGATATTAATAAAGATAAAGAACACCTTCTCCCTTTCATTTTCTAAAATATTTTCCATAACAATTTGTTGAATCATTTACCCTGTATAACACCTTCTCCCTTTCATTTGCCAAAGATTTTCCTTAACAATTTGTTGAATCATTTACCCTGTATAATGGGGTTATTAGACAATCAAGTTATGGAATCTGTAATTTGGAAGGAGATTTTAGTAACTCAATATATAAAATGTACTTCACCATATGCAAAACTTAAAGAACTATCGGTTGATGTCACTTGATACAGTGCAATTTGACTAAATAAAATGATGAAATAGGACCTAAGTTATTTCTTTGGTGAGGTGTCGGAGTTGGGAGTCATATAGTATTCCTACATGGATAAGAGTCATAGTCTGCTAGTTATACTACATTTCCCTGACATGGTAAACAAGTATGAGGATAACATGGTAAGTGGTAAAGCTGAGGTAATCCCTCATGTAATTATGTTGATGTGGTGGTTGTGAAACCTCATACAAAATTAGATGGAAGTGAATTCTTAGAAAGTATGATTGATATAAAATTTAAAGCTAATCTTTGTCATCTTCCAACCCACTAAAATAGTTCAATCAACTTAATCATAGTATCAAATCTTATCAGGGTTGACATGTGTAAGATACAAAAACCTCTCCAAAATTGTAAGTGAAAGTTCTTACTACATTTCCTGCCCAAACACAAATGCCTTGTGGTAGAGACCAAAGTACTATTTAATATACCAAAAATGTCTTTGTAAGAACAAAATTGTTTTTAAAGGAGAATTTGGAAAAAAATAGCTATTTTAAATAGTTGTACACAAATGCCTTGTGGTAGAGACCAAAGTGCTATTTAATATAGCAAAAATGTCTTTGTAAGAACAAAATTGTTTTTAAAGGAGAATTTGGAAAAAAGTAGTCATTTTAAATAGTTGTTTAGTTAATGAGTCATTAAAATTCTACAAACACATATTTCAATCATATTATTGTTATTTTTATTTTTATTTTTGGATTATGTTGTTAATTAAATTTTTTATATTTTATATATTTTAAGTATTTCAACATAAAAAATAAACATAATATCTCTTATGTCTACTAAATTATCCTTGAAAATAGGTTTTTATCTTTTAAAGGTACAAGACAATTGAAGAAATACTTATATGAATACTTACCACATATAGATTCTTATCCTAATAATACAATATCAAGTTATATTCTTTTCTATTAAATTCAATGTCATCTTTTTTTTTCAATCAAACTCCATCTAATTGTTAGCTTGAACCAAAAGATTCAAATACATTACTACGAACGAGGCAGTAGAATAAAAGGGTTTAAGAAAGATACTCACTTGAACGGAAAGTATAGAGGATGCTCACTTGCTTGAAGTCAATGCCTTATCTAAGAAGGAATAAGGAATAATTTATTTCTGTGGAGTGGTAACTATTTGGAACCCGTAATTTTCAAGCAAGTCAATCAAGGACTTTCATTCAAGCAATTAAATAAAGCTTACAATCAGTTGGCGTAAGCTGGGTTATTATATAATAAGTCGGGTGTATTGATTCAAGACAAGCCGCTAAAGGATAAAACCCTTATAATAAACCAATTTACTTTTGTATTTTCATGAATCTCCAGTTCTTGTTTGTTAAATTGAACAACATTATAAAAGACCAAGCCTCACTGAAAACTGTTAACTTGGTATGAATATGGCCACAGAAGCACATTTTCATATACAAAATTGCAATAATTATAAAGAAAATAATAACAAAACCATCAACCATGGGTTATAGATCAAAAAATCCCCAAGATCAAAAAATCCCCAAAGCCAAGAAAATCATGTCGACTTTAAAATCTAAACATTAATACACATTTCAAATACAACGAAAAAAATAAAAATTACAAATTTATGGGAAGATAATAACTTCACTAAAAATCCACGTGACCTGAGAGAATTCAAATTCTAAGAGTGTATCCAACAAACCACGATCCATTACAAATTCGAATAATGTGATGCTTCCATTGTTGTGATGTAAATATGTTACTGCATGGATACAAACAAGTATTTTTCATTAGGCTATAGAATTGCAATGCACAATGGTTCTTTCGGATTCACAGTTTACATTACAACATACTATAATCATATACATGGAAAGTGTTAAAATATAGCTTCAGTAAAAGGCCAGATATAAACATTATTTTTTATCCAACACAGGAAAAACAACCAGAAAATGAGCTTTGATCGTTGAAAAGAGGACAGATTTTAATTGATCCTTTAAAAAAGAGAATTTAATATTTTTTATTTATTCTATATCTAAACATTTAGTTATTTCTGCATAGAGATGGATAGATATTGAAGGGTATGGAGATTTGATCCCTTTGGTTGGAAATCGTTATTTTCATTAAGCTAATTTATTAAGTGCAATTACTAGAAAGATAACTACAATAACAAAAAAAGCCCTTATAAAACATCGAACAAAAATAATTTCACCCAAAAACATAGATAAAACCGATTTGACTAATACAGGAATTTGTGCTCCATATAAGAGTCGAATAGAATAGCACATGTCTATGGCTAAACTCAAGTTGACTGACAAATTTCAACAGTTCTTATTTCAATATGTTAATTTCTTAATGCAGCACTACATGAAATTTTATATATATTCACACTAATGCAAAATTTGGAGAGCCCACTATTACATATTAATGAAACAAAGATGACTGAGTCATTCACGAGCTATCTGATATATTTACCAGTTCTGTAGTACTAACAACAAATCGTAAATGGGAGTTTAGAATTTTAGTGTTTAACCATGGAACTAATATAGGATCAACTCCAAACTATTGTAATATGCATCTTTGGATCTGGATTGAGCATGAACAAAAAAAGATAAATGCGGCAACCATGATGAAAGGTGCACAGTTCAACAATGGATGAAGTTTGTATTGTCACTCTACTGTAGGTTCAAGGAATACTGAATTTTGAACCGACAAGGATCTACAAATTGCAACAATAAACTTACCTTTTGAACTTGTTCATAGCTATCCTCCATGCGGTAAAATTGCCTGGCTTTCTGGTTTCCAATAGGGATCCGGTTTTCACATGTGCTGTCACTAAAGTCCAAAAAACACATCAAATATTAATAGAGCTATCATTTATATAATTTAAATAATAAAAAAATTAACAAAATGGAAAAACCCCATTAAAAGCACATGAAAATCATATTGCTCTGCTCTTCCATAATCTCTGTACAAGTGCAAAATGTGTGGCAAACACCCGAAATCTATAATTTTCTTCTTTCAAAGAGACAAAAAATCTTGTATTCTCTATGAGAGGAAAACCTAGATTTGCTTCTAAAACCACACGACTGTGAATGAAATTTGTCATAAACCACAACATTTAATCCAGTCTATCTCATTCCTTGTAGCCACGACTGCAACATCTGTTCATTTTCTTGTAGGATTTCTGCAACAATTCATGTGTATACCCATCAATATATCAGCGTAAGGCAGAAAAAATTCAATCTGCAAAGCCTGTTCATCACTTGGACCTGTGATTTGAAGTGGGTAGTTGATAAGATGGGTGATGGAACAATGCCTGCTTCGTTCTCTGGTTTGAATAAGACCAATTCCTTGCTAGCCTACTTGCAGAAAGCCATGCTAGAAAGGGCTTTGGCATGCCCAAATTTCAGAACACAAGGTCATCGTTAGTCAGAATAATGTTTACTAGGGCCAGGAACTCAAAATCTCAAAAATCTCAAAATCAACGGGGCTTTCCAGTTTCAACAGATTTGTTTCAACAAGTAGTGGACTTGTAAAGCAAGTCTTTGGGAGTAATTGTAACACTAAACTCAGATTTAGGCACTCACAGTGCTTTGCCTGATTTTATGTTTGTTTCTTATAACTATGCTACAAAATAAACCAGAGCTACTAAAAATAAATAATAATAACAAGGAACTCCTATGAAATAACATTCAACAAGAATTTAGGAGCACCCTATCTCATACCTCTTCGGGAGATGTTTCTATCATATTCTAGAAAATAATGAGTTAATAGAACACTACTAATTCCCCATTTCTGGAAATTTTATACGAAAATGCCATATTAAATAACGATCGCAAGAAATACAGGCCCAAATCAATACCCATGACTACCATTTTCACATCAATAATAAGTTTAGTGGGTGACATAGTGTGCGGTTCATACCATTTTCCAAGCCTCCTTCCAATGCAATAAGCACAGCCCAAGTGGGAGAGAAAATCAAGTTCAAATAACTAATTATCAAAGACAAGGTAAAGCTTACCTCCAGTTTGAGTTGAAAATCGCAATCTAAACTGATCTCAAATGCTCCAGTATTCACGGCCTTCTAAGGTTGCAGCGTGTCCAGACCAGTTCAAGGTTGTTGTTTCTTGTCCTCTACAAGAGATGTTGAGCATGTTTGCCACCTTTGAGGAGCTATTTCTACTTGAGGTAAAGTGATACTGAGCATGTTTACCATTTGGTGAGGAGCTGAGTTAAATATTAATTTTTGTTTCAGGAAAGTAAAACTTGGGAAAAGGTTTATATCAGATTATGTCACATAAATATTTATCCGAAGTCTAAAGTTTTAGAATATTATTTTATTTTGTAATTTCTACTAATCGGTTCAATGATAAAAAATGTCACATCTGGAGTCATTGTCCAGTAAACTTTGAAATAAAATGTAATAAAAATTATTTAAAAATATTATTTTTTCTAGTGACTTTGTAAAACTTGAAGTTTAGCGACTATCATTGTCAAATTAATTGAAAAAAAACGGAACATATAGTCTCTGCGGACTAAAAAGGGAATGGGTGTTGATTAAAAAGATTATAAGTAGTGGCTATGTATATGTTTAAATGTATTTATTGATCAAATATTGGGATCTAAAGCATGTATATATATAAGTGAAAAGTGAGAAATTTAAATATATTGATTAGGTATTAAAGTATTGTAAAGTGTATAGGAACATTTATCTTTCACCTTTACATACATCCCCTTGTAAATTAGGGAAGAGTCATCTATATATATATCTATATCTATATATTTTAAAGTAAATTTATAAGAAATATTGTTATAATTTTTTTATTATATTAAATTATAATCCAAAATATCACTCTTAAGGTCTTTGTATATCTCTTTGTAAAAAGGAACATTTGGGTTATGAATATGACCACTAAAGGTTTAAGATTTACTAGATCATAAACTATATGTTAAAACCTCCTAGAATTTTGTAAAGGTTCTCGCATTATTTATTTGTGATAGTAGAAGCGAGGGATATGTGCAAAACTAAGGGGTGATTAAATTCAAGTTATAAGGTTTCATAAGTGAAAGTTTTGTTATTATAAATTCTGCATTTTCTATCATTAAAAATTATGGTATAATATTTTGGATTTTTACAAGAGGGAATTTTGTATTGGAGAAATGTAAGAAATTAAAAAAAAATGTTAAGAATTTGGGGATATTACAAACATGTTTTTCCTCCTAGGAGGTCATAGGTTCGAATCCAGAGGGGTGTAGGGTATGTACACCTATGTAGACTTTAGCAATCAAATTGTAGTGTGGAGGGGGTCCCTTGTTCCACAAACAAGGGGGTCTCATACACCAATTTGGTGATTGGCTTGGCTCTTACCTTAAAAGTAGATTATTATTAAATTTACATCTTGTAGTAAAAATTCAACACTTTTTGTTGTTTAATTATGCAAATCAATAAATTATCGAATGAAATATTAATGCCCCACAAACCAATTGTGTTATCAACCAGTCTCTATATAGTTATTAGGTGGTTCCTTTGTTCTAGGTTTTTTATGATAATGTTCCCTAGCAAGTAGGAGTTTCTCAAGTGCATTATTCTTTTGGAAGTTGATGTCTTGACTCTCTGGAGTACTTGTTAGGGTTTGATGATTTTAACGATGCTAGGGCTTGATATAGCAAAAACCAGACATCGTAGAACTTTCGCTATAAATCCATTTTGGCGACGTTTTCGGATCTGAAACTTTTACAGGTCAAATACAAGATCCCCATGTACCTTGTAACGCCCTATATTTTGACTAAGCACATTTACGAGTTAGACACCTTTCACTCTATTTGCTTGTTATCTGTTCGATTCAACTAGACAGAATGAACTATATTTTCGGCATGCTAGACATGATGATATGTTGCTACTATGTTTATGATGTTACTATATTCATGCAGATTATTAAATTATGATTATCATGAGATTCATTGCTTTTATGATGAAAATATATGTTTTAGCATTTTCATTGATGAAATGTGAAATATATGGTGTTGTACATGGATACCATCTTCTTATATGAATTATTGAAGTATTATATGTCATACGCATCTATGAGGAACTAAAAAGGTTACATGAAGTAAAATGATAACATGGATCAATTGGCGATCAATGGGAAATGCTTCTATAAATTGTACTATGCGAAATACTAACCTACAGGACACAGGGGCTACCGGATAGCCATTTACTTGATCTGATATATGGGACACAAAGAAAACTTGTTCGTACTGTAAACCTTAGCAGCCAAAATGATGATACGATAACACTAACTGATAATCCTGATAGCAACAAGGTATGAGTTGATAAGGGCGTAGGCCCAGTATGTTGAGAGGGATGGATGTGTTTCCCACCCTATGTTTCCATGATACCCGAGATCGTGGGAGGGCCGTGCTGATACACGCTCCCCATGTAGTTGTGATGACGATGGTCGGATGCCTGCTAGGGGAGGATAGGTCCGTTGTTCAGCCGACGCTATTGCTCTCAGGTTCTATGTGGTCAGATCAGTGAGTCCGACATTCACTTTTATACTAGCAGAGGAAGGATAGGGAGGATGCTGGATGTAGGTTATGATGGGAGGATGAGTTAGTTAGTACTGTTGAGGGTTGGGTATTCCTTGATTCTGAGTTAGTGGTAGTAGGTACCCTTCCTTGTACCTGATTGATTAAACTAATGTAAAGATAAAGATAATGATGTCAAATCGTAAAGAATTAACTGTTAAATATCTGAGGTTGTTAAAGTAATTATACTATATATATATTACGCTTGTTTTCTACATGGGGGTAAATACTACTATTAGTTAGAAGGTATGCATAGGCGGGATGGGGTTTGTCTATAGTACATCTATGAGCTGTGCATACATTGGCCATGCATGCACACCTTGCACCTGTACATTAGTATCGTTATACAAACACTTAACATATTGAATAAATGTATAAGTTTTCGTAAGTAATTATGTTAATCATGCATTGCTCGAACTCAGATAAAGAATATAAAGTTATTTAAGGTGTGTAAAACAAATCAATTAAGCTATGTATTACTTGTTGGTAAACATCGTGATAAACAATTGAGACATGTGTCATCAGTTCACATCGTCATCTGAGAATTGTTGTAAATAAGGTAATGGTACTGTCTAATTAAATAGTAAGACTGTTTAAGCCCTTAAGGGTGCTTTGTTTAGAAGAACGACGATACTATGTAGATGTTAGAGTACTCATGTGATAAACAAATGATTTAAAAGACATCTTTATTAAATTCACCATTTATTATTACTTTGTGGTGATTTAATTAATAATATTACTTAATTAATGTTATTTTAAATATTACTATTCATGTCATAACAATTGCAAAATAGGTAAAATTTAAATATTGATTAAATAAACGATTAGAGTGTGATTATTCCATTTCTAAGTTAGACATAATAGGACAACAATTCTGGAGTGGATGTGATGAGATGAAAAAGGTTTATTACTATTTAACTATTCAATAGATAAGTTATCTTGACAAATGTGGTAGACCATTAAAACATATCATGTCCAAGTGAAAAGAGTCAACTATTTATATAATATTTTACTAATGACATTAATAACATTAAATACAAAAGGAAAGGAGTTAATGTTTGAGGGGCTCGAGTGGGTAGTTTGGGGGCGGTGGAGTGAGAAGGAGTTATGAATTTATGGAGGAAAAGGATTTCTATAAAGGGGAGTTTTTACATAGTAGTAGGGGGTTGGTTTTGGAGGAGAGGAACACTTAGTATTTTGTGAAAAAGGAGGAATGCCGAGGAGGGGGTTAACTCGAAGCTTTGAGGAGGTGGGAAACTCAAAGAAAGTCTGAGGAGGGGGTTAACTCAGCGAATGATTACCATGGAGCTATGAAAAGAAACCAAGGATGGTTGCTCTCAGGATTATCAGTTTGTGAGCTCGGGGGCTTGGAAATCCTTGAATTTCCAAGGGACAGCAAGATAATAGCTGGTCGGTAGGGTGGAAACATCATTTGGCTGGCTAAGAAGTATATCATCACCTGCTACAACCTACGGTCGACTAGCATCAGCATCAGGTAATCTCCGTGTTATTTTATTTAATTTAATCATTATGCTGAGACTTACTCTGAAACCTGCAAATACTCTGCTATTTACTGCTTATTTACTGTGAAAATACTCATATGCTGGAATAAATTGCTATAAAGAAAATAGTAATATGTTAGTTTATTTTAAAATACGCATGTATGGACAATAAGGACAAGACAGGAAACTAAGTTTCATTTAACAGAAATAGAGATTAGATTGGAAATTCACTTCCGTACACCTAAATAACGTTTGATACATAGAAAATTAACCCAGAAATTCCACCTAGTGCTTTGCTGTAAAACCAGGGCACTACATACCTTGTGGCCAAAGGACAACCTCTAATTCATTGTACTGTGTGATTTATGATCTGTACAATATAGGGTTTCTGCCTCTTCCAGATCTGAGTCAAAATCAGGTGACCTTGGTAAAAAGGTCATAACTTGGGCTAGGAAGATCCAAATGAAATTTAGTAAAAAGTGACAGGTAGTACATAGACTGTACTATCTCAGGAAATTTTTTCAAAGGCCGAAGTTGAACCAGTGACACGTGGCATGCAATACAAGTTCGATCTCCTGTATTATCCCATAAAAAGGTCACGTTGGGACAATTGGCATAACTCTCTCTCAGAGAATCCAATTGAGGTCAGACCTGTTGGGATGGAAAGATAATAGGTCGGGCTATCTCAGGAAAAGTTTTCAGACCATGTGGATCAAAAAGGTCAGAGTTACACTAGAAACAATCAGGTACATATTTCTGTCAAAACATAATTATTTTTGAGTACCTTCATTCATGGCTTCCAGAATTTAGGGCTTCGGAGAAAGTTGGAATTTTTGTAATTGGAGACCACGGATGGATGCTACTCATCAAAATCGAAATTTAGAGACCAAGATCATATTTTTTGGTTGGGAAGAACACCGGGCTTGATCAAACCCCAGTTCGGGACTTTGATCGGAAAGATGGAAAATTAGGGCTTCTGCAAAAAATGGAATTTTGGAAATCTGTGGCCACGGCTGGAAGCTCCTCAGAAAAATCGAAGCTTAGAGTTTTGAATCAAATATTTTGGTTGGGTGAAGCTCCGGCAAACTCAAACCCTAATTCAGGGTCCTCCCTAGTGAATCCGGAAATCTAAAAGGCAATTTCGAGGGGTGAAACTTTGCAGTTTTCAAATTCTGAATATACCAACTTGATCAGCTCATCAAGGTGCATATTTCTATCCTTTCGAAAGTTTGAAATTCAAAGTTTGAATTTTTGGGGTTTCTTTGACAAACCCTAATCCAGCTCGAGGTCCAGTTCTTGCAAATCAAGTGGATTGGGTTAATCCTAGAAGAAGATGGATTGGTCACCTGCATAAGTGAAGAAGTTCATGTCTCAGAAGGAGATGAGGTTAAGGCCTTCCATAAGAAGATTACAAGCAATCTTGACAGGTATGGCTTACAGGTATGTTTCATGGTTAAGTTTATCATATGTTTGTCTTCATATCATTACAGTACAATCTTGATTAATTACTGGACTTGCCGTATCACCTTAATAGAAGAAATTCATTGATTAAGGTTTTGACACTTATGATTGTACTAATGGATTGTGATGTTGTATGGGGTTTATATTGTTTGCTAACACAAAAGGTACACCAAGAAAGTCAAATCATGTTCTAATTCAAGAACATATGCTCATGGTGACATGAAGACAAAGATTCATCCATTGTCATGGATCACAGAGAAGATCTACTTTCGAGGTATGTATAACTTGGTTCTACAATGGTTAACTTATGAGACATGCAGGCTACTAGCACATGTCACTGAAGAGAACTAGAAGACATTATGCGGGTATGTTAGACATAACTAGCTAGCATGCTAATCTAGGTATGTTTTTCCTATATCAAGCTAGAATCCTACCTTGTGTTAGGATCTTATACTGTTGTGTTGTTGATAATGATTATTCATGAAGTCATAGGCTTGAATAATCATGGTTGTATGCATATTATGTTTCTTACCATAATTGATGATATGACTAACCAGAAGAATTATGAAGGTATAGGTTTGAATAATCACGAGTTTTATGCATATTATATCTCTTATCTTGATTGATGATTCAACTAACCAGAAGAGTCCTATGATCAAATAAGAATATGTATGAGTAAAAGAAGAATTCCCTTAAACCTTGAATACTAATGTTTATTATCTGTGAATGATCATGAATATACATGTTTAAGATTATTGTGTTTTGATAGTATTAAGATTATACTAATAAATGTGTGATTATGTATGAGACCTCAAGGATAACACAATGATGATACTAATAAGCATGCATAATGATTAAGGATGGATGTAAGTTCAAGGACAGGTAATCCAGGAAGCAAAGATCAAGAGGGAGCACACTCCAGTTGTTCCTGCAAGAAAGCAAAGGAGCACACTTCAATAGTTTCTGCAAGGATGCAGATATTCAGAGGGAGTTGACCACTTCTCACAATCCACATAAGAATGGAGTTGCAGAAAAGAAGCAAAGAATGAGAGGGAGTCAACCCAACAAACAAACAAATATAAGTATTTGAATTGTCATTACTTGGATATTCTATTGTTTAAATAATTCTGTTCAACAATGTATATACTGATGTTCCTAGAATTAGGTTGTGTATTATGCATATTAGAATAGTTGCATTGATGAACAGTATACTACTAATATGCATGGGTAAGTGTCCTATGGCACTGTACAACATTCCATTGCTACTTATCTAGAATGAAACCTCTTTGCTGACATGTTGGGAGTTGTGCACACTCTTAACAATGTTCTGGTAGAGATTGGAAGACATCTAGAAAGTTACGGGATATGGATAAATGTTGTATTGAAGCATTGGCTAAGATAATTGCATGACTTTATGACATATTTCTTTATGTGTAAGAATTTGTTCTAAAAACTATGAGATGTTTTCTAATCATGTGATTTAACTTGTTGTGTAGGAAAGATCATATGCCATCACCTACAAAAGAAGAACTACAACATTTGTTCAGCAACAAAATTATCTATTGAAGTTCCCAGGATATGGGAAGAATGCCATGATTCGTCGATCATGAAGAATGATGTTTGGGATGAAGTCCCAAGACATGAAGGGAAGTTTGTTATGACTTCCATATGGATCTATCAAGATCAAGCATGCTATAGATGGCAGCATAGAGAAATATAAAGTGATGAAATAGAAGATACACCAGATGGATTTCAAGACAGTTTTCCTGAATGATGTAGTTGAAGAAGAAGTGTATGTGGAGCAGCCACTTGGTTCTGAGACACATGATAGGAAATCATATATGTGCAGAACTTGGTATGGTAGGATAGGCATCTTTCTATCCAGTTTGGTCTTTACCAAGAGTAAAGCGGGTTCCAACCTTTACTACAAGGTTGAGGTAGGCAATCTAGGGATACTCTTATTGTATGTGGATGACCTGTTTGTAATAAGAGATGATAGATTGATTGCCGACATGCAGCGGAAGCTTGCAGCTGAGTTCGAGATGAAGGAATTGGGGATGATGCACTATTTTCTTGGTATGGAGGTGTGGCAAAGTACAGATGGAATCTTCCTTGGACAAAGGGAAGTATGCAGTAGAGATTCTAAAGAGGTTCGGGATGATGGACAGCAAGGCTATGGCCACAACTATGGCATCAAACCTGAAGCTTCTGTGTGATGCTTCATCTGATCCGGTCGATGTCACGATGTATTGTCAGATGATTGGGTCCTCTATGTACTTGACAAACATGAGACCAGATATTTGCTTTGCGGTGAACACATTGAGCCAGTTCCTGACGAATCTGAGAGATGTTCACCTGGTTGCTGTAAAGCATATTCTGAGGTACCTGAAGGGTACAGTTGATTATGGGCTCAAGTATGATGCGAATCAAAAGTTTAAATTACAGGGTTATGTTGATTAAGATTGGCCAAGTAGTGCTTCAGTATGGGATCAGGTGTGATCTCTTGGTTTAGTAGGAAGCAGTCTTGCGTAGCACTGAGTACAGCCAAAGTAGAGCATGTTGCGACAGATGAGAAGGTTGCAAATGTATTGACCAAGCCATTGGCCAGAGTGGAGTTTGAGTACTTAAGAGAGAGGCTTGGTGCACTTCAGATCGAGGTTCCTTCCAAAGGGAAGTGATGAGTCCGGAAGATGCAAATGCACATGAGTTTTTCTGACATGGTTGATGTGTTCTCCCTTGGTCGTGATGTAATTGCTAAGCCATTTTTCACATGGTGGTAGATGTGTTCTCCCATAGTGAAAAAGTAAGGGTTGGAGCCTTCCCCGAATGGTGGTAGATGTGTTCTCCCATGTCGGTGGTGTAAGTACTGGATGATGTGCATCTGGGCTATGCTTCGTGGACGATGAGATGATCTGAAGAGGACGATACTATGATGATCAGGAGGATCATGGATGATGAGCATCAAGACGATGCTCCAGTTACTACTTTGTATATGTATATGCATCATGTTGGATGCTTGTTATGATCAGTTGGATCATTTATGTATATATGCATCATGTTGGATGATGGATATGATCAGTTGGATCATTTATGTATGTATGCATCATGTTGGATGTTGGATATGATCAATTGGATCATTTGTATGTATTTTGTATATGCATCATGTTGGATTCTTGGACCGTGTATCAGTATATGTATCAGGTGGATACATTGTATGATCAAGTAGATCATGTATGCTGATATGTATCATGTATTTGTATTTGTATCAGGTGGATACACTGTATGATCAGGTGGATCATGTATGATGATATGTATCAGGTAGATACTTGGTATGCATCAGGTGGATGCATTGTATGATCAAGATGATCATGATGACGAACTTCAGGGTGTTGCTCCAGATGATATGTATCAGGATGGTATAGTGATGATGATCAGTGTGATCATGAGCATCAGGATGATGCTTTGTGCGATGATGATCCGTTGGATCATTAGTATCAGGTTGATACTTGGAGGTCAGAGATGATATGTGGCAGGTTGTGCAAATAGCATGTAATCAGTCCTGAGAGATATTGCCGGTCATGCTGCGACACATAAATGTTCCTGGGATACTCTTTCTGGTATTGCTATGTAGTATGTAATCAGTCCTCAGATATCCGATAGGTTGAGATGTGTGCTCATAATCAGTCCTGGGATGAGGTATTACTACGGAGACATGTAATCAGTCTTGGAGATTTGACAGGCTGAGCTGTGTGCTCGTAATTAATTCTGGGATGCTCCTTAGAGATCTTGTCGGTCGTGCTGCGGCACATAAATGTTCTTGGGATGCTCTTTAAACGTTTTGTTTATCCACATGTAATTAGTCCTGGAGATCCGAGAGGTTGAGCTGTGTGCTCGTAATAAGTCCTGGGATGCTCTTTAGAGATCTTGCCGATCGTGTTGCGGCACATAAATGTTCCTGGGATGCTCTTTAAAGGTATTGTGGAGGAGATGCATGTAATCAGTCCTGGGAGATCTTTCCAGTCGTGCTTAGGCACATAAATGTTCCTAGGATACTCTTTCCGGTATTGCATCCGCACATAAAATTAGTCCTGAGAGGCCACCTCTATCAGACCGTTCGCATAGATGATGAAGACCTGCAGGTGGTGGGCCTACATCCAGTATGAAAAAGGACTGGCTCTGTAGAACTTCCTATGACAAGTAGATTCAGAGATTGATTGAGATAGCAGCAGTAGTGACGATGATGATGACTCGATGACAATTATCCAGTGATGATGATCCAGAGAAGATGACTTGTGCTAAGAGACCTGTGTCGAGAAATACCATCCTAGTTAAGAGGGAGTGTTGATGTATATGTAACTTCGAAATGTATTTCACATATATGTATATTGTATTCCTATAGAGATGTTATTATTCCTCTATATGGAAGTGGTTGTATTCCTATAGAGATGTTATTATTCCTCTATACGGACATGTCGTCATTTATATTGTAAGTGTCGTAACTTATACTTGATGGGTTATTAGACCACCTTGTTGGGGTCGGCCCTGTATAAGTCATGTGGGTAAAAGGGTTATTAGACCACCCTATTGGGGGTTGGACATGTGGGTCAAAGGGTTATTAGACCACCCTATTGGGGGTCGTCCCAGTCAGCATTATGTTAAGTGGTTAAGTTGAGGCCGACCTAGTTGAGTAAAGGTCAAGTCAAGTTAGTGTATAAATAGACAGTGTGTCTCTCTCATTTCACACATTCTATTCTCTCACTCAAATTGTGGAGAGTGGCGCACTTGTGGAAGAGGAGGCTTTGCTACTAGGAGAAGACTATCTCTTATATTCTGGTTGTATCATTGCTCTATCTATCTCTGAGGAAGTTATTGGGTTTTTTCACCTTTATGGTTTTCCCCAAGTAAACTCTATGTCTCTTCTGTGCTTGCATTATTGTGTCCATGAATGATATGCTGTAGATTTTCTGTACATGTTGTTCTCTCAGTTAAGATCCTATATCAGATTGAAGTAAATTCTAAAAATTTAACAATTTGAAGCAGGTAAGTTTGGAATTCTGTGAGAACTGTGTTTATGGAAAACAGAAGAAAGTCAGATTTCTCAGGATTGGGAAACATAAGAAGAATGAAAAGTTAGAGCTTGTGCATACAGATGTATGGGGACCGACTCAGGTACAATCTCTTGGTGGCTCTCATTATTATGTTACATTTATTGATGATGCAACTAGGAAAACTTGGGTTTATTGCATTAGACATAAATCTGATGTGTTTGCTACTTTTAAGAAGTGGAAAGCTTTGGTTGAGAATGAGACAGGAAAAAGGTTGAAGTGTCTCAGATCTGATAATGGAGGTGAGTACTGCGGAAAGGAGTTTGATAGTTACTATTCATACCAGGGGATTCGTAGAGAGAATACAGTCCTAGGAACACCACAAGAAAATGGTGTGTTTGAAATGATGAACATAATGATCATAGAGTGTGCAAGGTGTATGAGATTGCATGCAGGGTTGCCCTTACAGTTTTGGGCGGATGTTGTAAATACTAATGTTTATTTAATAAATAGAGGACCTTCAAGTGCTTTGGATGGTGGTATTCCAGAGGAGGCATGGACAGGTAAAAAGGTAAACTACTTATTTCTGAGAATGTTTGGTTGTGATGCATTTGTCCATATTGATAAAGATAATAGAACAAAGCTTGAAGCTAAACCCAAGAAATGTACCTTTATTGGATATGGGATTGATGATTTTGGTTATCGCTTATGGGATTATGAAAATAACAAAATCATTAGGAGTAGAGATGTGACATTCAATGAAAAGGTCATGTATAAAGATCAGTTGCAGGGAAAGAAACAGGAAAATGAAAACACAGAGTACACAGTACTTGATGAAATTAAAGAAAATGAAGTTCCAAAGCTGCCAGAAAATCAAGAACATCAGCAAGTATCTGAAACTCCTGCAACTGCAAGAAGATCTACTAGGTTAAGTAGACTCCCTGAACGATACTCTCCTTCAACGTATTATTTATTGATGACTGATGCCGGTGAACCAGAGTGTTATGAAGAAGCAATGCAGGTGGAAGCTAGAAAGAAGTGGGAGCAAGGCATGAATGAGGAGATGGACTCATTGGTAGGAAACCAGACTTGGGATTTGGTTCATTTGCGTGTTGGTAAAAGAGCATTGCAGAACAAATGGATTTACATGTTGAAGGAAGAAGAAGGAGGTAAGAAGCAGTACAAGGCGAAACTTGTTGTAAATGGGTTTGCATAGAAGAAAGGTATAGATTTTGATGAAATATTTTCTCCTGTTGTTAAGATGACTTCAATTAGGACTATCTTAAGTCTAGTGGTGGTAGAAGATTTGCATCTTAAACAGTTAGATGTAAAAACATCCTTTCTCCATGGGGATTTGGAGGAAGAGATATATATGCAGTAGCCACAAGGGTATGAGGTAAAAGGTAAGGAGAACTTGGTATGCAGGTTGAAAAAGAGCTTGTATGGCTTGAGCAAGCTCCAAGGCAGTGGTATTTAAAATTTGACAGGTTTATGACAGAACAAGGTTATAGTAGATGTCAATCTGACTACTGTGTTTATTTCAAGAGGCTAGATAAT
This sequence comes from Larix kaempferi, assembly GCA_027924585.1. Taxonomy (NCBI): domain Eukaryota; kingdom Viridiplantae; phylum Streptophyta; class Pinopsida; order Pinales; family Pinaceae; genus Larix; species Larix kaempferi. The sequence goes on along the minus strand of BSBM01000007.1, from coordinate 20,745,310 downwards.
GGAAGTTATATTATCTTGTTATTATATGTGGATGATATGCTTGTTGCAGGGTCTAACATGCAGGATATAAATGCGCTCAAAAGGAAGTTAGCTAATTCATTTGTGATGAAGGATTTGGGTGCTGCAAAGCAAATCCTTGGTATGAGAATAACAAGAGACAGGAAAAATTGCAAATTGACATTGTCTCAAGGTGAGTACATACAAAAGGTGTTGGAGAGGTTTAGAATGCATAATGCAAAACTAGTTAGTACACCTTTGGCCAGCCATTTCAGTATAAGTAAGAAAATGTGTCCCAAGACACAAGAAGAGATAGATTACATGTCCAAGATTCCCTATCAATCAGTAGTTGGTAGTTTGATGTATGCCATGGTGTGCACAAGACCAGATATTCCACATGCAGTGGGAGTTGTGAGTAGATATATGAACAATCTAGGTAAAGAACATTGGAAGGCAGTACAGTGGATTCTTAGGTATTTGAGAGGTACTACTACTCAGGCATTATATTTTGGAGGTTCAGACACTATTCTATAGGGATATGTTGATGCAGATATGGCAGGTGATAAGGATAGCAGGAGGAGCACCACAAGGTATGTGTTTACTATAGGTGGAACAACAGTAAGTTGGATTTCGATATTGCAAAAGGTTGTTGCACTTTCAACAACATAAGCAGATTATGTTGCTGTTACAGAGGCTAGTAAAGAAATGATTTGGTTGCATAGGTTTATGGAGGAAGTGGGTAAGAAGTAGAGGGATAACAGGTTGTATAGTGACAGCCAGAGTTACATTCATCTTGCAAAGAACTCAGCATTCCATTCCAAGACTAAACATATACAACTCAAGTACCATTTCATACGCTCTATTATGGAAGATGAACTGTTGAAGCTGGAAAAGATACATACTAGCCAGAATCCTACAGACATGTTCACAAAGGTAGTGACCAGAGAGAAAATGAGTTCCTTCTTGGTTTCAGTTGGCCTTCTAGCATGAAGGTGAAGAGGAGAAAGTTGCCAAGTCCAAGGTCTAGCAAGTACAACAACGGTGGAGTTGTTGTGATCAGTCTCCAAGTGGGAGATTGTCGGTTTTGGATCCAGATATTTGAATCTCATAGATGATATTGTCTCAGCCATGCACCTCAAAGGACTGTACAGTCATTCCCCTACCTTGGAGTTCAGGGGCAACGCCCTCGAGAAATTTTTTTGGGGGGCTATTTTTGCCAACAGTTTTCGGGCCCATGGTTTTGGGTAACTCGTGGTATTTTCCAATTGTATTTCCCTTAGAAAAGAAAGACATTGTAACAAGACTAGGGTTGATGTATTAGGTATTATGCATTGTAAAGATCTCTGAGATCAAGAAGAGAGACTATGAGACAGTGAAGAGGAAGTGCAATGGCTATGCTGCAGGTTGTATCCCTTCACTTTGCTGGACGGTATAATAAAAGGACTGGCAACTTCAGTGTGGATATTTCCCATACCAATCACTCGTTGCATAGATATTTACCGTACCAATCCAATGAATCTACATATATTCTATTAAAAAATATTGTGAGAAGGAGGCATCGATCGAGGTATTATGAGAGGCATTTGGCGAAAAGAAATTTTCATCAGAGATTATGAGTATGTCATTCAAACTTACAAAGGAACAATAATTGTCTAATAAGATTCAATTTGGACAAGAACCTCGATGAGAGAGGACACAACATGATGAAGAGAGCTAGCAGAGGCCTAGTTGCAATTTACCCCTTTGAGCTCAATTTTCCAATGCATTGTTTTTTTTTTCCCTGCACGAGAGATTTCTTGGGAACTAACCTTCCAAAGTCCAATTGTGATTTCTTTTTCCAAAGATTCCTTTCAATCAAATTTTAAAGGAAGTTACTTAGTTAAGCAAATTTCTAAGTTATCTAGAGTAAAATATAATTTCAAAAAGGTTTTAAAAATATTTAAAAAGAATTGATTAAAAGTACTTATTATTTTAAAAATGTAAAATTAATTACAAATTTGGTTAAAGAGGAAGATTCACGTAACTAAGATTAAATTAAAAGTTTTTAATTAATTTACAAGTCTTAAGAATTAGGATGGTAAGGCTCATAAAATAATGTGAGGTAATTATTATGAGGGGTGGAATGACGAATACTATGGGTCAAAGGGAATGATTCAATTAAATACAACTAAATTGGAACTATAAAAGAAAAATTCAAACTTTCAAGATAATAAATAAATTAAGGTTAGGAAGGTAGGGCCAATTTTAATTCAAAATTAAAAAGATTTATAAAGATGGAGCTAGAAGGAGATGTGTTGAGAGCCAAGGGGATTAGGGTTCAATAAATTAGATGGTGAATTAAAAAAGGATGGGGAAGTAAAGTAGGAGAGGATTGAAGCAAGAAGGATGAATTAGGGGAATTAATTAACATAGATTGTGAATTAAGGGCTTCCATGAGTGGCTTAATTTATAGTTATTCTCACGGTTGAAATAGTTTGGGTGTTTATCAACTTGAGAGACTTTCAAATAAAACGATTATTGTAAATAGGGGTAGAAGCTAAAATATTGGTTTTGTCGAAACAAGTTAGATGTTTTGAATTATGAGAATGCCCAACAATAGTTGAATTGGATATGCGATTATGAACAATGTCAGCTATGTAATCTTTGAGTCTGGATGGATCAACCTGTTTGGTCGATGTAAGGTTTGTCACAAGAATAGATAAATTGGTAGATTCCTTGAGATATCAAGAGATCCGTATTTTCTTTTCTTTCTGCTGGAAAAATATCTTTATATTAAAAAAAATGAATACATATATTACTTCCATTCCAAACAAAACCAAGCCTCGAATCATAAGAGCCTTCTACTACTGAAAATAATTAATCTTTTCCTAGCGAGGCTTATTCTTCCTTCCAAAAGAATAGGACTCATTTTCTACAGACTTACATAATCAACACATACATGTATAAGAGCATGGTATTTAGAGTTGGAATTCCATTACATCTTTTTCAATACCATACAGAAATTCATAGAGTCCAAAAGCTCCTTTCGGCAGCTGCAAGGCTTCCTTGGACAGTCTATATCGGTTGGTGAGTTCAGTTCCCTTAGGGTGTGATGGAAAAAGAGCCACTCAAAAGACTTTATTTGGAAATCCAACTCACTCATTAAAGGTCAAAAGACCAACGTTCTCCACTTTTTCCTTATTACAGGCCCAATTTATCACTAGCTTTGAATCTCCCATGATCTACATTTTTAGTATTCCTTTCTCCTTGGCTACAGAAATCCAAGTTATGAGAACTATGAATCCTGCGTGATTGTTTGATCCTCTTCCCGGAGCATAGCGGTAGTGATAATAGTGATTCTGGGTTAAAAAGAGAACAAATCCAACTCCACTACGTGGAGGGTGTTCTTGACTTTTTCTGTCAAAGTATCCCCACGGAATCCCATTGAGCAGCTCCAGCATGACAGGGGCGCGTATCTTTTTACTTTTCTTCTTTACTGGGAATTCCTTTGAAAGATTGGTAATGAGAGCTGCATAGACCTCGGGTGGAATGAATTGATTTTGGAAAATAAAATTGTTCCTTTCCCACCATATGTTGCTTGACTATCAATGATATTGAACTAAATACTATCCACTCCAATTGTGACATATTTTTTGCATGCTTAAACCACTTTATACATCGATTACATGGTGTAGTATTGAATCTAACATGCATAAGGAATGAGGTGACGATGATGATGACCAACTGGAACATGAGTTGTTTTGTGTCCTAGTCAACATGTCATGTGAACATGTAATTTATGGGCATAGGCTTATTTAGTAAGTGGAGTGATTGAAATTGTTCAAAGAATTTTCTATAGTCTTTGATCACAAGCAATAGAAATCCCTATGTATGTTACTTTTTCTTTTGACAACTACATTAAAGTACCATGGGACATAACTAATTCAAGCAATGTATCAATAACAACCATTCTTAGAGGAAATTGTAAACAAATCCACATTTGTATGGCTTGGGCGATCGGTGGGAAAAATCACTGTACATAAATCATAGAGACCGACTTTAGATTAATAATTAAAGTGGAATTGATATTAATAATGTCGATAGATAAAGTTTAATCTTTATAACAATTTAAAGGATAATGTCACTAAATGATCTTAGGATATTGCCACTATTTACCTTAAAAGATTACGTAAAAAAAAAAAAAAAAGCTCATAAAGCAAAAAAAAAAAAAAATTACAACAAATTTAATTATAATAATGGAATGTTAATGTGTTATGCTAGTTTTGTTTTTTACTAATTATTACTCCATACATGTGTCATTATACGAATTCAATTGTGAATAAATCCATCATCATTTGTCATTATACTAATTCATACATTTGTCATTATACGAATTCAATTGTGAATAAATCCATCATCATTTGTCATTATACTAATTCAATTGTTTTGTACTTATTTTTACTAAATAGACTCATCGCCACAACAAAGTATTGATTAAGACATGGCACTATTACTATTTCCAAGACACTTAATATTGATTCAAATGTTAAGTTTCTAAGTGTTTTGAAATGTTAAATTTAGAAGTGTTTTGAATTCACATGTGAATGGTACTACTTCGAATTAGCAATATGCCAATGGATGGCCATATAATTCAAATGTTTTTAATGATGAATGTATTTATTTTGGGATTCTTTCTATGAACGAATATATTTTTATTTTCCATCACATTTTTCCATATGGCTTCCACTTGTGGTTGTTTGTTTATTTAATTATTGTTAGATTTTAACATTATTTTAAGTGTAATATTACTTTACACTATTATATAATATTTAATGTTATTTTACATTAATACATTATTATATAATATTTGGTGACTTTCGAAACTAAAAGTTAATGATATATTTATGACTTTCCAAATAATCACCTTTGGATTGTTTTTCAAATATCTTAATGTGACATATTGTGTTTGCAATGTTGACTCTATTTTAAAAAGCTTGATTCGGGTGGATCACAGAATCGAACCCACAACGACTTTGTAACAAAGGATAAAATATTTGATAACCAAGGATCCGACCGTCTGGGGTGGAAAGTCCTGGTTTTTGCGTTTTTGATGCTCTTTATTTTTTCATCCCTTCCGTCGTATATATTGACAAGAGAAATATGGAACGAGTGCGGAAGCAAAACGCAAACACCTTTTATTGTTGGTTTCATTTGTACCGATCAATCGCAAAGCAGACTGTAAGAGGGATGAAATGGGAATGCGATGCCTACTCAATCCCACACTACCGGAGAATGTACTACAACTCTCCATCTTTGAAGTCGTCTCCAACACTCCCTACAGAGCCTCTTCCAATTCTGTTCTCATTTCCATGCTCAAACTGCTTAATATAGAAACTCTGTCCATCTCCATAACATCGGTTAGAAGCTCAATGTCGAACCTCCTGATACTCGGAACCTCCTTTGATAGGCGCGGGTGTGTCCGAAAAACCTCCACCAGTTCTGAAATCAACGATCTCTTTGTTACAGCCCTCGACTCTGATAACACACGATAGAAATCCGATTTGGTCATAAATTTGAAGATCTGAGCAGCCAATCCTAAGGCTGCTTCCTGATGCTCGCCATTTTTTTCCATCACAAACTTGACAACGTGAAAAAATATCACAAGAAATTAATCGATCGGATGAACTTGTAATTGTTTCTAGATCAAACTATGTTATAAATTGAATACAACACTCTACCTTCACTGCGGCTGCTGTGACTTCCCTCAATTCAGCGTAGTCTGTTTCTGTGTGCGCACACAGATTCCTAAGAATTCTCGCTGCAAGAATCCCCTGAACCGGGTCTTCCAGCACAGAGATCAGCTTTACCATCAAATTCGACTCATATTTGTTCGGATTCCTAAGAATTCTCTCTGCAAGAATCCCTGAACCGGGTCTTCAGCGAATCGATCATTGTTGGCAAGCACAGACAGGACTCGAGCCCCCGTGAGTTGTCCATGGCCATTGTTGTAAGCTCCATGCTGTATGTTACAAAATCCATCTTCAGGTTGCAGAAGATGCTTCCATTGACGCACTGAGAATACACATCATAGAGGATTCAAATTTCAAAATGAAATAGCGAGAGAGGGTCATTAACCCATCACCCTTCTGGAGTAAATGCACGTCGACGACAACGGGATGGATGGTGGGTTCACAACGACAACGGAATGGTGGGTTTGACTGAGTGATATGTTATCGGATTTGTTGATTTGCTGTTAGATTTGTCATATTCACCAAACAATCCCCAAACAATCGAAGAGATGACAGAGACAACAATAAATTGGAGAAAACAGTTTTGTAGAAAAACGGGTGGAAAAAATGAGACGTTTTGGTTTTCCCATATCCCACTCCGTCATATCCTCCTTTGGGCATCAAATTTGAAACCCTCATTGTATGTCAAGGTCCCTTCATTGAAGGGCATTAAATTATCTAAACACAAGGTAATGCGGGGAGCCGCCGACAGTGTTGCGGAGAAGACACAATTGGTAACGGCAGCAAACCTTGCGGAGAAGGAAAAATCGTTGATGGAGCCCGATCCATAAATCTGCAGCCAAACCAATCGGACGAACAATATTAAATTTGGGGTTTTGGACAGGTTGTGAAGGGATAGAATTACAACCATTGGTTTTTATACTATTAATGGCGAGATTATGATGCGTGGCACGGGTTGTTTAATTTTCAATTTTTTTATTTATTTATTTTATTTTTCATTTTGTTTTGTTCGAATTTTTGTTGGAAATATGTAAAAAAATCCTAAAATCATATATATCAGTTATGGATTTTGTATAATTTAAGTATTATGATGATAGTTCAAGATACTAAATTTATTTATGATTTTAAAAATACAATTTAAACACTTCTAAATTTAAATTTTACTAAAAATATTACTAGATTCTCCCTATTTCATAAGGAATCTCGTTAATCAAATAAATTAGCTATGCAGTGCCCATAAGATTAATTAAAATATGTTTTTGTTTGTACCATGGGATAGCTACATAAAGTAAAGAAGGCATGGGGCTTAGTCAATGATTTATTAAAAAGTATGTCCCTGCCTTGGGGACTAATAAGGAGGGAGATTGTACGGAGGTGCGGCAATGTTTTTGATGTTTTTGGCATGAATAAGGAGAGAGGTCACACATTTCAGCAAAAGAGGTCCACATAAGAAAAAGAAAAGGTGGAGGAGGTGTGCGGCAATGTTTTTGGCATGAATAAGGAGAGAGGTCACACATTTCAGCAAAAGACGTCCACATAAGAAAAAGAAAAGGTGGAGGAGGTGTGAAGAGAAGAATAGAGAGTCATATTAGAAGAGACTAGTCAAGTGGCTTGGGGCACTATAGAGGCAAAGAAGGACATAGATAAGAGACAGAGGAGAAAAATAAGAAATTATACCCACCTACAAATAAAGATTTTGTTTCCAGAATTTTTGAAGAAATTTAATGTAATGCTTAGTTCAAACGTAGATTAACAAGCTTAGAGATTTGATGAAAAATTGAAGGGACTTTGAGCCCACTTGTAAATATTTAAAGCAAAAAGACCTTTTAAGTCTTATCTTTTTTTTGTTTGCTAGCATGTTTGTGACTTGGAGAACTACTATGTGGTCTAAGAAACGGTCTAAGAAACCACAACCCAGGGGCATCTAAGCCATCAAAATCACCCAAGGATAGCACTTGGCCTAGGCCACACCAACCCTTATCATGACTAGATTTTTAGGTGTCTCTTCCCACCAATGCGGAGTTTTGAACGTTGGGCCGTCTAACAAGCATAACCCTTTGAATCGAGTCACACTAGTGGGACTTGACTAGACCTTTAAGGCTTGTCATTATAAACTTGCAAAATTTTTAAGAATTAGCAAAAGCCATATTGAGCCCATAATTTCAATTTTAGATGTGTGTTTTGTATGGGTGCTTAATTTTTTGTGTATTTGTGAGTCTGATTTGTTGCGACTTTAGACAATGGTTTATAAGAGTTCCAATGTTGTCAGGCCTTCTTGTTTATTGTTGTTTTAGTGTTTTAATTCTAAAGGTGAGTTGTTCATCTAAGGCCTATTATGTTTGAAATATGTAGGGGGGGGTAGTCTACATCAATGGTGGTATCAGAAGAGGCGTATCCTGCAAAATAGGTTTATCTTGTTGAAGAAGTACAACTCCAGAACTAAGGTTATGGGTATTGGAGTTGCAAATGAAGGGAAGAAGACAACTCCGATTGCGGTTAGATAGACTACTATTGAGAAAATTTAATGCCGTGGGAAGTTTAAGAGAAAACATACCTTGGTTTATAAATTTGCATGCAGATTTGTACTCTACAAGAAAGTTTGACAAGTCAATAGTTCCAATAGAGTTGATGTTGGGTAGAAATTTTGCAAGATATTTAATTGAATAAGAATAGTGGGTGTTGGAAAAGACAACTGTAACAGTGAATTTGGGTAGTGCTATGACGTTAGAGAAGAAGTTGCACATTGAGCAAGTGCAAAGATGGCTTATATAAGGATGGGATTTGGCTTTTGAGCTAGAAGAAGGTTCTATGAGAAAGAGACCTTGGATGAAATAGTTGAGTGCATGAATAAAATAGCGGTCAAATTAGATTTTTTGGAAGCAACACAAGAAATTGAAGAAACCCTTGGTCAAGGAAGACATTTGCAGAAAATAATGAAGAGGAGAAACACTTTAAGTGAAGATGAAGTCATTGTTGCATGTGAGTTAATCAAGGAAACACTACAAGTCTTGGAGCAGGTAGAAAATCCATTCCATTAGAAGGAATTTCATGTGCATTAACATGAGGGACAACGAAAGGAGGAAGACCTCATACAAGAGGAGGTAGATAGTGACAGATATGAGGAGTTTGAGCATGTCGAGAGGTAGTGATGTAAAGATGGGGATTATGATTATGAGGATGAAATTTTTGAGTGTGCACTAGAAGAAGGTGAAATGTTAGGCGATAGTCCATTAGGGAAGAAATGCTAGGAGATAGTCCATTAGGAAATTCAAATTCCCTAATGTATTTTGATGATGTAGTAGAGTATAATGCAAATTGTGAAAAGGGTGATGATGATTATGTTAAAACCATCAAGCATCAAGAAGAGAATGATGATTCTTTGGAGGACATGCCTATGGAGGCACTAAAATTATTTGACGATTGTACATGTGAGGTGAAAAGGAGGAAGAAATCATACATGATGATGTTGCAAGTGAAGAGGAAAGTAGCCTAATTGATGTTGTAAGTGAAGGGGAGGAAAAAAGTATTGGCAATCTTGAAGTGGAGTTTGATGAATTGGATGAAAACCTGGAAAATTTAGGATGTATCTTTGATATTGTAAATAAATATGAAAAACTTAAAGAATATTTTGCATAAAAAATGACATCTTGTGAGGAGGTTGTGAAAGAGGAAACCAAGCAAGTGAATCAAGAGCTGAAAAAAATTGAATTTTAGTTAAGGTATAAAGAAGAATTCATTGATGAAGATGAAATGGTAGAGATATACAAACATATGAAATTGATTGAGGATTTAGGTAGGAATATTTTTTGTTGCAAGTGAGTTTTTAAGAAGTATAGAGGTCATGGGTCTTTGAAGATACACAAATTTAGGTTGGTAGCAAAGTGATACTATCATGGACTTGTAGTTTTCCCTATCATGGAACTGTAGTTTTACCTATCAAAGTGATATAAATTTCTTCTCTATCAACCTCCTATCAACCTACTATCATCCAAATATATAATGCCATTCACTTCAAGGTATTCTATCTCAATTTTCATCATTTCCAATTATTTCAATCTAGGCATACTTTGATCCCACCTTCCACCCTCTATATCCTCATTAATTGCACTAATTTTTTAGTGGCCTCTTGCCACCTTATCGGCTAGTTACGATATCCAATATCCTCAAGGCTACACATCATAAGATTTTTGTTAACATATTCTTCTTCTAAATATTCTTTCTCAAAGGCAAGATCATGATTTTCTCTCTGTTTATCGGCTTCACCACCACCTGTGTATGTTCAACACATGACTCATATTGATGCACATACTTAACAATAGGTTCATTCCTATTTTTAATAATTACTCTTATGTTAAATAAGTTTCTTTATCTACTTCTGCAATTCTTAAGAATTTCTTATCTTTGGTATTTTCTTCCATTATTTCCTTGATGTTGTTGTTGGTATATAAGCTTGGCATTCTTTCATTATAATTCCCTCCATTAATATCTTCAAATTTTGTAGCTTTAGTGCTACAATCTAGCTCAACACCTTCAACATCATCACCATCATCTTTCTCAACATTATCTTCTACAAATTTATGGCATGCATTCAACATCATACCTTTCATCTTTTGTTTCTTTCTCTTCGCTTTCACTGCTTGGCGGTTTCAACACTATATCAGATTGTCTATCCTTATCAAATTTTGTGGCTCTAACGTTGCAGTCAACACTTGCACAATAAAAAACACTTAATTGTTAAATAGAATAAGGATCTCTTTTAGGCTCTCCTCTTTTACTTCCTTTGCAACCTAAACTGCTTAATGTCATTGAACTTTAAAAGTTGCAATCTCCTCAACTATCTCCTCTGTTGCAACCATATAGGTATCCTTAACCTTATCTTCCATTGCTGCTAAGGTGGTTTTCATATGCTCTTAATGTCTATCATCAATATGGTTAAGTTCCTTCAAATTTATGGTCTTGCTCAATGACATAAGAGCCCTTGCTTTTACAAATAGTCACTTCAAAAATATTCTTTGTTTTCCTTCACCTTCTATGGCTTTCATGTTCATTTCCCTTCCAAATTCTTCAGTCTTTTCTTTGGCCCTCATCACTATTGCATATTCGTTATCTTTTACTACTTCAACTATAAACTCATCATCCTCATGGCTCACAACCAAGGAAAGTTTTAAAGATCCATAATTTTCTCAACGTGCATAAACCTTGGTGAATCTTTAGTATTCTTAAATTTGCAACCATAAATGCTTAGCGATATTTTTGTGAAAATACTCAAATTTCTTAGGACTTTATAGATTTTTTGGAAAATTTTGGCGATTTTTAAAGAAAAAAATTATCCCATAGAATTTGGGTGAATTATTTTTGAAAAAAAGGGAAATTGGTGAATCGTTTTTTTGGAAAAAGGATTGAAAATAACCCATGTGCTAAATTTTGCCTCTAAATTTTTCCCTGCTAACAACCTTAAGTTGGTCATCTATTTCATCCATTAAATTTATATTAGCGTCTTGAATTGCACATGTTTAGAGTTCTCATCATCATCATCATCATCATCAACAACAACATAATCATTAACCTAATTTTAAAGTCATGCCCTAACTAGACAACAAATTGATGTAGGAGCCCCCCTTTTTTATGGGACAAGGATCCCCTTAAGTGTCGAGATATGATAACTTAATTTATGGAGGTGTTCATACCCTACCTAATCCATATTCAACATGTTACATTCAAGGGTAAAAATCAAGCTATAAGATCTAATCAACAGTATAAACTAACAATAAGCAATTGTTAATTCCATAAACATCCTATTGCAAAATAATTTTTCCATCCAAGAGAAAATATCATAATATACCCTAATCCAATCAATATTCCTTTTCTATCAACCTTTTTTGTATCTTCAAATTCATATATCTACCTTCAACTAAATGATCTTTCTTTCCTATCAACCTATACTTGTGTATCTTCGAAGGACAATGAGTTCTACACTTCTTCTTAAAAAACCAATTTCAAGTAACTACCTTCCTACCTTCAAGAAATTATTGTGAATGCCAAGTTTTGTTTCTGCCTAAGATTTATCATTTCTTCATCCATGGATTTCTTCCACTCACTCATAACCATACATGTAAACACAAAAAATCCCAAAGACTTCTTCTTAACACTTAATCTCTCTAATTTTGTCCAAGATTATCATCATAAATTCTGCACTTTTCAAAATCATTTTTTGAGTTAACTAGTAACCTATCTTATTCTCTAATGATATCAGTTTCCTAAATTGCATATGTGTTAGGAACCCATGTCTTTACTTTGTTAGTATGTTGTTGTTGGACGCATATGCTTTGTAAGTCGTCCCGTAGTATTTGTTGATCAATAGTTTGTGTTATTGTTGTTGGCGCATATGCTTTGTAAGTCGCCCGTAGTATTGTTGATCCATAGTTTGTAGTGGCCCATGGTTTTGACCCATAGTATTGGCGCCTAGACTTAGTATATAAGTGTGTGTTGAGACCTATGAAGGCACGGTGAAGTTATTTGTATTGAGCTTGCTCATAGGAGGTTGCCCCCTCAAAGTGGCCTGTGATCAATATAACAGTGATTCTGAGTTCTGTCATTTCTGCTATTTCGCATATTCGTATTAATTAATTGTTGCAGGTGCATCACATCTGGTATCAGAGCACTTTCTTGGGCTCGCTGGGTGAAATTTCTGCAAAAAAAAAATTTCGCATCTGTTGCAGGTTCGGATTTGGGAATAATCCCTATCCGCTTAACTGTGGGAAGTACTTGGGCATAAGCACTAAAACTCATTGTGAGGAGTACCACAGGAACCCCGAAGTAGCTGGCCCATTGAGAGGACCTGCTAACGAAAAGGGCAACGACCCCTACTTGATTGACTAGTTCCCACCCGTGAGGTAAACCAAGAGCTGTCGTTTGTGGCAAAGCGGTTATCAGTTTTACCTGAGCCATGGAGTGAGGGGTACTGCCCCAATACGCAAGCCGTCAGACAGCATTGGTGGCCGAGTGAAACCCCTGAACTGTTAGGAAGCCGCACATACCTGGGGTCCATATCTACTTTCAGTTGAACTATTGTCGATCACTACTACGGTGTTTTAGATCCATTTTGCAAGCCGTTCCAGATCCAGCCATTTTCAATCCACTCGGCGCTGTTCCAGATCCCTTCCGAGCCGTAGCTGCTCCAGTCTGGAAAAAAAAAAAGTTTTTTCTCCATATCTCCCTTGTTTTCACTCTGTTTTCCTTGAAATTTTCGGGGAACCCCTGTCATCCCATTCTGCATATTTCATTCCTGAGGACCCTATTCCCAATTCCCCTTTCCAAAGCCCGAAATCCCACATTTGTCTATTTTTAGGGTTTGCCACAACTTCCTCAGATTTCACCCAATCACCTTCAAATTTTACCACAGAGTTCCTTTTTGAATTCTGCTTCTTTGTCCCCCTCTGCCAAATTTTCCCATTCTTTCACCCCGCTTCTGAAATCCTCACTTTTGCTTCCCTGTCTAGTCGACAATGTACAACACCTAGTCAAACCCCAATTACCCTTCAGATTTTTTCCCACATCCAGATTTTCCCTTACTGAAGCAGTTTCTGTTTTTGTTTTCCTACCCACTCACAAAAAAAAAAAAAAACTCCTGGTTATGGTTGTCACCCGTGCAGGAGCAAAAACCATGGAAGAAGCACTTGCAGCCATCCAAGCCAAACTCCAGGATCTGGATGAAAAATTTCTCGGCCTCCATCTTGAACATTCAGCTATGAACAACAAACGGCAGTCCGAGTCTTCATCAGACAATGGGTTCTTTTCTTCCAGCAATTTCCGTGGTCTGAAGCTTGATTTTCCTCGCTTCAATGGTACTGATCCAACTGGATGGATCTATCGTGCAGAACAGTATTTCAATCTGCATAATACTTTTGATGTCAACAAAGTTCCGCTGGCATCCTTTCACTTGGAACAGGAAGCTCTTCAATGGTACCATTGGTACATCAAGGCTCATCCAGAGCCCAAATGGTCAGACTTTTGCTAGCTCCTTTTGCAACGATTTGGTCCTAGTGCTTTTGATGACTTCACCGGATCCCTCACTAAACTTCGCCAAATTGGCACTGTGAGAGAGTATCAAACCGAATTTGAGAACCTAGCCAACCACACCGAAGGATTGTCTGATGACTTTTACCGGAGTTGTTTTATCAGTGGTCTAAAGGATGCCATCCGCTCTGAGCTCAAAATGTTCTGTCCCACCACAATGATGGAAGCCCTAGGGTTGGCTAAGTTGGTAGAAGACAAGATTGAAGCCCAACAACGCTCCAAGCGCACTTTTGTTCCCTTCCGACATATGGGTTCTCAGCGACCACCTATACCGCAGGCTCCTCGACTGACTCCTATCAAGCGTTTGTCTGAAACAGAGATGCAAGCACGCAAAGAAAAGGGGCTTTGCTATAATTGTGATGAGAAATTCACTCGGAGACATAGATGTGTTCAGCAAAAGCTCTATCTCTTGGATGTGGAGTCTCTGCCTGCCTCTGAAATTGGTGATGAAGATCCAGAAACACTGGATGCTCCAGTCGACATTCAGGAACCGCCTATTGACCCTCCGTCTCAGGATGACCAGCCAGAGATATCTCTCCATGCTTTAGCTGGAATCACCACCCCCCAAACAATGCGGGTGAGGGGTTACTTCAAGAAGCTTCCTCTTACAATACTCATTGATTCTGGTAGCACTCATAATTTCATTGACCCTCGGATCGCCAAACAAGCTGATTGTTTTATCCATCCTTGCTCCAACTTTGAAGTCATGGTTGCCAATGGGGGCACCTTACCTTGCAAAGGGAAGTGTTGAAATGTGCGTATCTCTATGGGAGATTATACCTTACGCTCTGACATGTTTGCCTTGCCCTTAGGCGGATGTGATGTGGTTTTGGGCGCTCAATGGCTACGCACACTTGGCCCTATCTTATGGGATTTTGCTGAACTTTGGATGCAGTTTTCCCTCAATGGACAAAAACACACATTGACAGGATTACAACCAGGTTCTCTCAGCATCATCAGTTCACATCGCATGGAAAAACTCCTCAAGAAGAATTCACATGGTGTCATCGCTCAGATCCATTCCATTCAGATGCAACCATCAACAATCTCCACTACTCCTTTGGATCTACAACAAATTCTGGATCGATATACAGGTGTCTTTGCTGAACCAGTGGGATTGCCACCTTCCAGGCCAGAAGACCATCGTATTCAGCTCCTTCCTGGCAGCATTCCTCCCAACATCAGGCCCTATCGCTACCCATTTCACCAAAAAAACGGAGATTGAAATGCTCGTTCGGGACTTATTGAAGCAAGGTATTATTCGCCCAAGCACTAGTTCCTTTTCTTCTCCAGTTATTCTTGTTCGCAAAAAAGATGGGTCATGGCGCCTCTCCATTGACTTCCGAGCACTTAATCACCTCACCATCAAGGATAAGTTTCCAATTCCTGTTGTTGATGAGCTTCTTGATGAGCTTCATGGGGCTCACTTTTTCTCCAAGTTGGATCTTCGTTCTGGGTATCATCAAATTCGGGTTCATGAGGATGATATCCCTAAAACAGCTTTCCGCACACATGATGGCCATTATGAGTTTTTGGTCATGCCCTTTGAGCTCACTAATGCTCCTTCCACATTCCAGGCCTTAATGAATAAAATATTTTGACCCTACTTGCGGAAATTCATTCTGGTATTCTTTGATGATATCCTCATCTACAGTAAAACATGGGATGAACATCTCCAGCATCTGGATCTTGTCATGCAACTTTTCTCTGACCATAAACTCCATGCCAAGTAGTCTAAATGTGTTTTTGGATAGAAGGAAGTTGAGTATCTTGGGCACATTATCTAAACACAAGGGGTTCACGTGGATCCTGCCAAAATCGATGCCATGAACAATTGGTTGCATCCTCAAACACTCAAGAGCCTTCGTGGTTTTTTGGGGTTGACTAGCTACTACCGCAAGTTTGTAAAGGATTATGGGAAGATTGCAGCTCCATTAACTGCTCTATTGAAAAATGATGCTTTTACATGGACACCTGCTGCTCAGTGTGCATTTGACAAACTAAAACAAGCTATGTGTACTACACCTATGCTAGCTATGCCCGATTTTTCCAAGCCCTTCACTATTGAGAGTGATGCTTGCGGCAATGGACTTGGTGTTGTTCTCCTTCAAGATGAACACCCCATTGCGTTCACCAGCAAAGCCCTTTCAAGTAAGAATTTAGCTGCCTCTACCTATGAGAAGGAAATGATGGCTATTTTTCATGCAGTACAGAAGTGGCGCCCATACCTATTAGGGAATCATTTCTACATCAAGACTGATCACCAGAGTATGAAATATTTCTTGGACCAGCGTGTCTCCTCCCCAACACAACAGAAATGGGTTAGCAAACTCATGGGTTATGACTATGAGATCACTTACAAGAAGGGTAAAGACAATATTGTGGCAGATGCTCTTTCTCGCACATTTGATGCCCAAGGTTCTCTTTCAGCTATTTCTATGCCTGTTCCAAATTGGTTGCAATCTGTTCAACAAGGTTATGTCAATGACTCTTCCTTATCTCAAATCATCCAACGCTTGACCAACAACCCTTCTGCTGTACCACATTACTCTTGGGATGTTGCTTCTCTACGATACAAGGGTCGTCTAGTGCTTCCCCAGAGCACAGATCTTCAACAGGCTGTCTTCTATGAACTCCATGCTTCTCCATAGGCAGGGCACTCTGGGTTCCTCAAAATGTATGAACGAGCACGGCGTAACTTCTTTTGGAAAGGCATGAAAAGGACAATTCAACAGATGGTGGCCGAATGTGATACCTGCCAGCGCAATAAGGGTGAAACAACACTCTTTCCAGGATTGCTTGAACTCTTTCCCATACCTACACGGATTGGAAAGATATTTCTATGGATTTCATTGAAAGGCTCCCTAAATCTGGTGGGAAGACAGTGATTCTCATTGTGGTTGATCACCTCTCCAAATATAGTCATTTTTGTGCTCTCAGCCATCCCTATACAGCCTCCTCCGTCGCTCAAATTTTCCTGGACCAGATCTTTCGTCTTCATGGCATCCCTTCTTCCATTGTCTCGGATCGGGATGCGACTTTCACCAGTCATTTTTGGACAGAACTATTTCGCCACACTGGCACCAAACTGAAGATGAGTTCAGGGTATCACCCACAAACAGATGGTCAGGTTGAAATTATCAATAAATGCTTGGAAACTTATCTTCGTTGCTTCACCTCGGAACAACAACATCAGTGGGCAAAGTGGCTTCCTCTCGCTGAATGGTGGTACAATACCTCTTACCACACCACCTCTAAAATGACCCCATATGAAGCAGTCTATGGTCAGGCACCTCCAGCTCTTCTTCCATACACCCCCACCAGTTCACCAGTTCAGGAAGTTGACACGGTCCTTCGAAACCACGATCAGATTCTTCGCATTTTGCGGGACAATCTTCACATGGCAAGAAATCGCATGAAGCAACAAGCTGATCAACACCGTTCTGAGCGCACTTTTCAAGTCGGCGATATGGTTTTTCTTCGTCTCCAGTCGTACAAACAATCCTCCTTGAAACTCAAAGGGCGTCATAATCTCGCTCCAAAGTTCTATGGGCCATATTGGATTCTTCAAAAGATTGGGTCCGTTTCTTATAAATTGGAACTTCCTCCTTCTTCCCGCATTCATCCAGTCTTTCATGTCTCTTGTCTGAAGAAAGTTCTTGACATCAACATCAGTGGACAAACGATTTTACCCGAACTGGATAATCAAGGATCCATCCTTTTGGAGCCAGAGGCCATCCTCAATCGGCGCACACGTTAGCTTCGCTCTCGCTCTATCACAGAGGTCTTAATTCAGTGGCACGACATGCAACCAGAGGATGCTACATGGGAACCACTCCTTCAGATTCAACAACAATTTCCACATCTAAAGCTTTGAGGACAAAGCTTTTTTTTAAGGGGGAGGGGATGTTAGGAACCCATGTTTTTACTTTGTTAGTATGTTGTTGTTGGACGCATATGATTTGTAAGTCGTCCCATAGTATTTGTTGATCAATAGTTTGTGTTATTGTTGTTGGCGCATGTGCTTTGTAAGTCGCCCGTAGTATTGTTGATCCATAGTTTGTAGTGGCCCATGGTTTTGACCCATAGTATTGGCGCCTAGACTTAGTATATAAGTGTGTGTTGAGACCTATGAAGGCATGGTGAAGTTATTTGTATTGAGCTTGCTCATAGGAGGTTGCCCCCTCGAAGTGGCCTGTGATCAATATAACAGTGATTCTGAGTTCTGTCATTTCTTCTATTTCGCATATTCGTATTAATTAATTGTTGCAGGTGCATCACAATATGACCGGAGTGCTTATTATTATAATTTCCTAGACACACACCAAATTTATGTATGGGACCTCCTAGTTTGTGGGACAAGAACACCCTCTATGCAAGGAATTGACTACCTAATTTATGGAGGTTTTTATATGACACCACCTCTAAATTTGAACATGTAACCTTAAATGAAAAATACATGTCGTAATATTGAGTCAATATTAAACGTTAACAATATGCAATTTATAATGCCAACAAAAACCCACTAGAGACTATTTTTCCATCATGAAGAAACTCTCAAAATACATATAGCATCCCTTTGCCACCAACCTAAATTTGTTTATCTTCAAATAACCATGATATCGATACTTCTTCTTAAACACATATTTGCAAGAAACTATGTTCCTACCTTCAAGGAATTCTTGCAAATGACAAGTCTTATTTCTACTTAAGATTGTGATTTCTTCCTCCATGTATTTCTTCCAATGACTTATAACCATAACTATTGGGCACTTGTGTTTCCCCAAAGACTTGTTCTGAACACTTAATCTCTTGGCCAATTATTTCTAATATGCGCATGATAAATTATGCATTTTTCATAAATTTTTGGGTTGACTAGTTACCTCATCTTATCCTCCCACTACAACAAATTTAGCGCCAAATTTAACATCCTTTTTTAGTGTAATTGTTTTTCCAATTGAGATGGAAAATCTAGCACTAAACCTAGCATGAACTTGCAATTTTTTAAAATGCCTAAATTACCACCATAATTTTGGCTAGGTTTAGCACCAGAATTAGCACTATATTTAGTGTCATAATTAGCACCACAATTAGTGCCTGATTCAACATTGACTGTCTGTAAATTAAATTTATGGAAACAGAAAAGAAAAATGGTAAAAAAATAAAATTGAAAATATGGTAAGGAAATGTTGGGATTTGAACCCAGATCACTTACTGAGAGGCAAGGTCTCTACTTGAGCTACATTCCCACAAAAAAGATACAATTGAAAGTGCAAATCTGAAATGAAACTGCACTAACTTAGTGCAAATTAGAACTTACATAAACATAAATGGAAAATGGTAGAAAACGAAAGTAGAAATGGAAAATGTTAACGAATGTTGGGATTTGAACTCAAATAACTTTCCACAAGGAAAGAAATATACTTGAGCTACATTCCCATAGAAATATACCTTTAAAACTATAGATTTGATTTGAAATTAACCTAACCTATGGATGCAAACGAGTGAATACAAATGAAAAAGCAATGAGAAATAGATGTGTGCCAAGATTTGAACATGGGTCTCCGTACATTGATGAAAGGATGTTCCTTAAGCCATACCCATGAACTAGATCTGTGCATTAAACAAAACCCCCAAAACCTCATTTTTTTCTTCTTTCACCATTAAACTTGAAACAACAAAAAAAATGTATTAGAAAACCAATAAAGAAAAAGAAAAGCAAAAGAGGAAGGAAAAATATAAGGGAAGGGAAAATCCATTACCTTCCTTATGGAGGTTCCACCATAAAACCCTATCCTCCATGAATGAAACCTTGAACCTACAACAACAAAATAACTATAAACATCATAAAATAAATAAATTACAATAAAATTAAAATAGGAAGGAGGAGAAGGGGAGGTGGATTTCATTAGCTTCATCATGGGGGTTCTTTGATGATTTACCTTCTCATGAAAACCTAAACCTACAACAACAAAACAAAAAAATTAGTAACTCAGTAAAGGAAAGGAAAAGAAAAAGAGGAAGGAAGGAGGAAAAGGGAAGGAGAATCCATGATCTTCCTCATGGAGGTTAATCCATGAAAAGAAAACCTTATCTTCCATGACGATGAAACCCTAAGAGAGAAAAACTTAATGGAGAAAAAAATGGTGTAGAAGATAAGAGAGAAACATAGGAAATGATAAAATAATGAAGGAGTAGGTTTTGAGGGGATTTTATGAGGGGAAATTAGTGGTTTTAATTAAAGTAATTGAAATTTTCTCCAACTAAAGGGGATTGAGATAAGTGGATTATTTTTAACCTTTGCTATTACTTATATGTGTTTTCAAAAAGTTTCCCTTTCTTTTATTTAGTCACTTAGGAAACCTGGCATTAAATCTATGCTAAACCTAGCACTAAACTTGTAGCTAAACCTGGTGCTAAATCTGGATCTAAATATGGAATTGAATCTTGCTCTAAATCAGGTGCTAAATCTAGCACTAAGCTAAACTTAGCTCTAAATCTGATGCTAAATATGGCTCTAAATATGGTGCTAAAGAAGAGGTAGGAAATAACACCGACTTTAGCACCATCTCATGAAATAGCGTTGACTTTTCATAAAAACTACAACAAAAATTACTAAAAAAGTAAATCAAAGCACAAAAGGAAGCTAAAAGGGATGCTATTGACAGCTTAGGTTTTTTTGTAGTGTCCAATGAAATTAGTTTCTTAAACTGCATATGATTCGATATATTATTAGTATTATTATTATTATTAATCTAATTTTAAGGTGAGGGATGGAGCTCTGCAACCTAGGGTTTTGAGCCGATCCGAGCTGATCTCGGCGGCCAGGGCCCTTTCCCTGGTCGCTCTCCTTCTGCTAGCCCACACGACGGCGAGGGACGCATCCTGCAATGGCGGCAGCGGAGCGATCCAACAGCGGCGACCACAACGGCGACGGCTTCTGCAACATCGGCGCTGTTCCGGTGGCTCCCTCGTCGTCGGGACCTGGCTCAGCTTCTGCGGAGCCGTTTCTTGGAGGCCGGTGGGTCGTGACGGGTTTCAGATTCGAGCTTGGGGTGTTGGCTGGAGCGATGTATCAGGATCTTGATGTTGCAGGCGCCACCGAGGTCGTTGACATGGCCCAGATGCTGCGAGGCGGTGTGATCGTCGATCCCCGGCAGGGAAGAGGCCGGAGCCATCGCAGTGACAGTGTCGCCGCTGGGCACAGCTGTTAACAGAATGGTCGATCCGGGTCTGGTTCGACGGGCCATTTCTGCGAGCAATCGATCCCCAGAAGAATCTTCCCCGTGTGCTTTGGCGGTGACTTCTTTTCGTCAGCATCAAGATCTGAAACTGTTCACCTATGATTCCTGTTCTTCTAGCCTCTTTGCTGCACAAGAACCAAGTCGACTTCTTGCGCTCAAGGGTTGCGATCTAGGAGGCCATGGATCTTCGGTACCCTCATACGACCTGCGGAACGGTCCTCCAATGGAAAAGAGGCGGATGACGTTTTTTTTCAGCAGCTATGGCTCTGCATTTCAGGCAGACCCGAAGCGGCACGTGAGAGGGTTCTCGAGGGTTCCAAGAAGTCCAAGATTTCAAATCGAAAACGAAGGTCGACAAGGAAAAGGAAACCCTGATTGCTTCTCTGGAAAGAAATGAGTCTTAAATCTCGCCATCTCTCTATGGCTGGGCCTGCGTTTTGCTTTCAGGAGCGTGATGGATATTTCTGAGTATGGAGAGAGGGCGGCGCCTTTGCGCGGCGACCCATTGGGTCTGCACGATCCAGTGGCGGCGGCGGCGGTTTCAGGGACCAAACCTGAAACCGGTGGCCCCAATTTCACCACTGTTCATGATATATCTGTTCTATTTCTTGTCTAGTTTTCTCTTTCTTTTGGTTCAGCTCATTATAAGCTGTTTTTCTGCATATATGAGACAATATGTGAAAATGTAGGGATCCTTGTTGATCTTACTACATCTGCAATATGTAATTTTAATCATCTTTTTGAAATAAAATTACGGACATTTTCCCAGGAAAAAAAAAAAATCTAATTTTAAGGTCATAACATAGCCTAACACCAAATTGATATATGAGACCCCATTATTTGTGGGACAAGGGATCCCTTCAATGTAAAGATTTGATTGCTTAATTTATGTAGTGTATATACCCTACCCCTTTCAGATTCAAACTTGCAACCTTTAGGGAGAAAACACATGTTATAATATCTAAGTCAATATTATACACTAGCAATAAATAGTTTCTTATGCTAATAATAACCTACTAGAGACTAATTGTTCATCAAGGAGAAAGTCTCATAATACAGTCCCTCAACCAAATGGTATCCCTTTGCCACAACCTATGTTTCCATATCTTCAAAGAATCATGAGTCATAGTGACTTCTTCGTAAACATTGATTTGCAACAAACTACCTTTGTTCCTTTAGGAAATTCTTGAAAATGTTCTACATAAATAACCAAGTGGTTTACTCCTCCATAGGACACTCTCGATTTGAGGTATGTATTTTTTTTAACCTTTGGTTCCCTATGATTTTACCTTATCCTTTCCTTTTCCATGTACAAAAGAAAAAAAAATTGTTCAACACTTGTAGTCTCTCCAAGCTAAAATAATCCAAATTCTTAAAGCAAACCAAGAAAAGAAAAAACAACTCATGGTTTGACATCATGTACCAAATCATATTCAAGTTGGTAAGTTGGTGTCAAAGTGTGGTTACACTTGGACAAACATATTAGCTTTAGGGAAAAACATACAATCAAGTCAAACCCATTTGGTATGGCCCTTATTCGATCATCCAACAACTAGATGAGAATGATTTCCACCTTTATATTCTAACACACTTGGGAATTCATGATGATGTTAATGTTGATTTTCTAAAATCCTATCATGACTTAACATTGGGAACATAAATCTTGACGAGTCATCTTGCAAATATTATTCCAATTTTTCATCTTATACTTGTTGCTGACCAATTTTCCAACATAAAGATTTTCCAGACTTGTTAGGGATCCACAACTTCCTACCATATTGTTAAGCAAGGCTAGCTTCTGCATCAAGCTTGTTGGATTTCCTAGAACCAAATGCAACATAGTTTTCCTTATGTCCTGAAAGCATTGTAGATCAATTTTTATGTTGTTAGGAGGAATGATAGAGATTCTTTGTTTACATTATATTTGTGTTTTTTGCACATAAGAGGTTATTATTTATTGTTTGTATGCCTTATTGGTTTCCTATTCTTGGCCTGGTGCAAGGTAATGATACCCAATAATGACACGTTAGTTGCAATGACATTCTGGAAAAACATAAATATTATCATTAAAATCAATTATTAGAGGTACCTACAAAACTTTTTCCGATTAGGTGTAAAAAGATGAAATGTAGAAAAATGGATGACCTTCCGGAATGTATAACTTTTATTTATGGAAAAGTGGTATAACCACCCCAAAATGTCATTATTCAAAGATTGGTATGTTATTTTTTTTCTAAAACATAATGCACATGTTTTTTTTGACCTGCTTGTTTGCTATGTAAATTTTCAATTTACGAGAAAAAAAATATGTAGAGGTGTAGGCAACAGAAAAATCTTGTGAGGGGCTATTTTTCCAAAATTTTAAAAGTCAATTTTATATTTTTTTTAAATTACCGAAGTGAGTGAAGCCCTAAAACGACATTGTCAAGTTTTAATCCACCATATCATGGTCTAAAAATAATCAAAATGTATTTTTTTTTTAGGTTGTAGGTATTTTCGTGCTCTTACGTGGGTTCTTTTCCGTTTTCGAAATAGGTAAGCTAATCAAAAGTTATAGGCCAAATAAACGACCTATGTTTTTTAGGAATTTGACATGAGTGCAGTTTAAAATGAATTAAAAATAGAGAACAACAACATATCTATTAAAAAATTATATATTTGGAATCTGCACACAGAGCTCGACAAGTGTGTGCAATTTCATCTGCAGTGCACTCGTGGAGCTTATGCAGAACTAGCTGTGAAAAACAGGAAGTTGCAGCATTTGATGTTTTCTGCTATAAATCAGGGATAAATCAGACCGAGCCTAAAGGTGCAATCCGAAGCTAATTCCAAGCCTGCAAGGGCGCCAAAAACAATTTGAATTCAAACACGCGTGCGCACAACTATGCGCATGCGCAAACACGCACACGCGTGATTGAAAGTGCGCACGCGTAGGTGTGCACACGCGTCCTTGCATGTACACGCTATTGTATGCCTTTGTATGGTTTATTTAATTTCCTTTGTCAAGGGGATACATGAAGTTGATGAAGATGTGATGATGAAGAAGATGACGATGATGGAGATGTTGATGAGGAAGGGGGAGATGACAATGATGTTGAAGATGTTGATGATGATGCTGATGATGATGAGATGATGCTAATGGTGATGATGATGATGATGAAGATGATGATGAGGATGATGGTGATGATGATGAGATGATGGTGATGGTGATGATGATGATGGCAATGGTGATGAAGATGACGATGAGGATGATGGTGATGATGATGATGATGATGGTGATGAGGATGATGGTGACGAGGATGATGATCATGATGGTGATGAAGATGATCATGATCATGATGAATATGATGATGATGATCATCATCATCATCATCATCACCATCACCATCATCATCAACATCTTCATCATCATTGTCATCTCCCCCTTCCTCATCAACATCTCCACCATCGTCATCTTCATCATCATCATCATCTTCATCACCATCCTCATCAACATCAACATCATCTCCATCATCATCATATTATTCATCCTCATCACCATCATCATCATCATCTTCGTCATCATCATCATTGTCATCATCAACACCATCATCATCATCGTCCTTCTTCCTCATCTAGGTCATCATCTTCATCGTCAACGTCATCATCATCATCATCCTCATCATCAACATTGATGGCAATGATGATGAAGATGATGATGACGATGTTGATGATGAGTACGATGATCATCAACATCATCATCATGTTCATCATCGTACTCATATTCATCACCATCCACCATCATCATCATCATCATCTTCGTCATCACCCTCTTCCTCATCATCATCATCAACAACATCTTCGTCGTCATCATCATCAAATGATGACGATACGAAGATGATGATGATGATGACGAAAAAGATGGCGATGATGAGTATGATGAGGATGATGAAGATGCCGATTATGATGACGACGACAATGATCATTGTGACCATGATTATATGATGATGATGATGATGGTGAGGATGATGAAGATGGCGATGATGATGATGACGAATATGATGATTTTGATGATGATGATCATATTCGTCATAATAATCATCATCTTCATCATCGTACTCATATTCATCATCATCCACCACCATCATCATCATCATCATCATCACCATCCTCGTCCTCATGATGATGATGATGATGAAGATGATGATGATGATGATGGTGATGATGATGATCATGTTGTTGATGATGATGAAGATGATGATGATGATGAGAATGATGTACTGCA
>BSBM01000007.1:20550000-20717500 GCA_027924585.1 Larix kaempferi | reverse complement strand
TCTGACATACTGGGATCTCACAATAATCGCACCTCCGAGCAGTATTTATACAACATTAATATATATCTACTATGTATTTAATTATTCTTGATGTAATACATATGTTTCTAACTGAAAATTAAATTAATGTTTTGAAATCAAAATACACAAATTTGTAAATATACCCTTAAACCCCCAAACACCTAGAAGCACTTAAATGCACTTAGGGATTATGGGTTAGAAGAGGTCCTAAAGGCCTTTATGGGGGAGGGGCTCTAGGCATAACCCGACACATTTATATCTGTTGGGCAATAAATACAATGAACATTACCCACCAACTATTGCAACGTTCAGCAAGGACGCGCACGCGTGCGCGTCCCTGTTGAACATAAAATTTAGAAAATCACCTGCATTCTTTCTCCCGCATTTTTTTCCTCATTCATCGCGTTCTGTTCGCTGGTTTCACGCACAGTCCAACAAGAATTTTCATGGTAGATTGAATTCATACACCATTTGGATAAAATACACAATATTTGGGGCTCTATTTGGCTCTTTGTATTGAATACACACCTATTGGGCTCTATTTGGATCAATTGAGTGAATACACAACAGTTGGACTCTATTTGGCACCTTGGATTGAATTCTCATGCTACTTGGATACACATGAAGTCTTCTTACATATAGTGGACACATCAAAAGAGCATTTGACATTTGAAGCAAAGAGCAATCATAATCCTTGAGGTATGGTGAAAATTTGATCTTGTTAAATGTAATTTAGTCTTCATTCACTTGTTTGAATGGCATCTATTTTGGTTTTTCCTCATGAATTGTATGATAGATCTATTTTAGTCTTCTTAATCTTCAACATAGACAATAAAAACATCCTACCAAAAAAAAACTACAACATGCACCAAGCAATGCTTTCAACCTTTCATGAAGATAATTAAAAAAAATTACTTGCATCACCACCAATAACATTTCATAATCACATTCCTCCATCTAGTAGACAAACATTTGTTGAATTCCTCATGGTTTCACTACAACAACTCACACAAACACCTAAACAATTGAAAAGTCTTAGTCTTTTGGGGCTATTTTCCCTCATCCATACCATGAAAATGAAGTCAATATGAGCTTCTCCCTTGTAGGGAATTTGCTGGACTACTAACATCCCATACCACCCTACTGAATTCCTAGATGTGATGTTGTAACTTTATATGTAGGGCATTCCCAATAGCTTTTAAGATTATATGAAAAAATTATCACTAGATGTTGTTGTACATAATCAATTGCTACATCGAGCTTTAATAATCATGCACTTCGAGTTTTAATATCTTGTTTGTTGTTCATTCTTGCAGGGGTCATATTTTCATTTTTCCAAAAGCACATTGAATATGGGCAACAGACGTAATAATCAAAGAAAGTCTAGAAGGAGGCCGCTGCCCCCTGAAAAGGCCCATGAGATAAGAGAAAAGGACAGGTTGTACATGCAAAACCATAAAAATCAAAATGTTAGTGCCTTAGATCCATCAACAAGCAATGACGAAGTGGTTGAAGTCAATCAAATCTTGCCTGATGTCGATTATGAAGGGATGGATGTTGAACAAATTCTTAACTGGAAACCACCCCAAGAAGAGCACCCACCTAGAAAACACACTCCATTGCAGGACCAATTACTGAACGAAGGGCCACAACAAACCGTTGACGAGACTCGTACTTCCTTTCCGACTCCCTTGCCTCAACTATCAACCGGACGACGAAGAACTCCTAGATGTATTCATGTGGATGAAAGTTCATTTTCAGGACTTGAAGGTAAGATGTCCAAATGCACTATTGGTTTCCATTGTAACAAGATAATTAAACATTTTTTTGAATCCAAAACTGATGCTGCAAAATGTCAATTATTTCTTGCTTTGTTAAAATCACATTGTCTAGCTCATGTTAGGAGAATTTTGTGCATAAAGGTAGTTAGAAGTTCAGAGGCCAACAATCATGTTGTTAGAAATCTACAATCTGCATTTAATTTGATTGGAAAAACTTCTCGCACAAAAGATTTTAATGCGGCCCGTCGTGTACTGTCGGAATCGATTGTAGACAAATCCACAAGGCAACATCACCTACTATCACACACATGTAAAATCTTTAAAGTAGATAGAAAGACTCTTCAAAAGTATTCTGCCATTAGAGAAAAACTTGAGACCCCAGGCCAAAAAGATTGTTGGGCCTTTGTTGGTAGGTTACCTCGTTCAGACATGAAGCTCATTGATGTTGTTAAAGAACTAGTGCAAAAGTTTTGGGATGATAACACTAGACCGTCATCGAATCAAAGAGATGTTTTAAAGTTGAGAAAAGGTGTTAGGGGGGGTGAAGCCCATGTCAAGCACTTCCTTAACACCACACAAACAGAACTCTATGAGAGGTTCAAGAATGAGCACACACAATTGAACTTGAGCCAAAGGTCCTTTGAAAAATGCAAACCCTGGTATGTTAGAATTTGCATTAATCGCAGTACATGTTGTTGTAGATAGCATGTAGAATTTGAGTACTATTATGATACATATATACATATATTTTGTGGTTTGCATACTAACATTGTGCAGGATTTCCCTTCGTTACAACCACCGAATGCATCCAGAGAATTTATACATAGCATAATGTGTGGAAGGCCTGAAGGACAAAAATATTATAAAAGATCATGTTTATATGGGACGTGTTCCAGTTGCAGTGGATTTTCATTATTGAGCCGCTGCATCCACGTAACCGCGGAGCACGAATTTGGGAGGATGTCAGTAGAAATGCAGAACTTCTAGTACATAACATATCAAGTAGATAGTTCGAAGGAAAGCAAAAAAATTGCATTGGTGAAGTCACATGTAATCTAAGTTTGCATGCTTTCATACTGTACATGTTGAATTTGTACATATATATTCAGATTAAAAATGTCACATTGTATTAATGCCCTTGGTTTTGTGGCACCAGGTACAAATTTGTGATTTCATGAAGGAATTCTACCAAAAGACCGAGCATTATGTACAGCACGTCCATGTAGCACGATGGTAGGATGAATAGTACAGACAGTGCAGCGACACCTTTCCCAAGGGCACAATATTGTCGGTTGTGTACTTTGCGGAAAACTATACCCTACAGCCACAGAATGAGATTCAAAGTCAATACTACCATTCAAACCAAGTTAGAATAATGGTCCATATCATGTATAGGCACGCGCCAGAGAGAAGCAACGAGATGAGGATGATATTGAAAGAGACCAACTTTTACATCAGTGACAACAGGTGACATGACCTGCATTATGTGCAGCATTGCTTCAAAATTTTCTATGATCAACTGAAGGAGAGAGGGATACATATGGATCAACATTGGATATGGTCAGATGGTTGTGCAAGCCAGTTCAAAAATGAAAAGGGAGAGCATGAAAGGGCTAGAGCATGTCTCAAAATTGCCCTATGAAGGGAGGAGATGAGGTGCATGGGAGGCCCTCATATTCAAAATGCCGAATCCACAGTTCGATGGTGCAAAGAAAAAATGTTAGATAGAACCACGAACAAAACACATACCAACAGGGAGAGGACCATTCTTGGTGTTGTTTCGGTGCTATGTCAAAACTGACCTGGTCTAACAATGTTTTAAACTTTTGGTCAAATTCCCAGACCGTCTCATTAGGTTTTTTTCTTAATATCCTTTAATTCTGTTATACATTGGGATTCAGACTTTGCCTTCTTGAATTCTCTTAATATTGCATCCTTAATCTCTACTAAGGTTCTATTCTATCCTTGAGAATACTTCATGAACCAGTTCAAGGCTCTATCTCTGAATGTAGTGATGAGTTGCGCTTGCTTCATAGCATCATCCTGAACTTACTTGAAACTCCATACAGATTCACATAGAAACCAGTGTTGCTTAGGGTCTTCCAGACCCGTTCCTTTGAATATTGGCAGCTTAATACCATCAGTCATCCTCCTTCTAGGTGGTACAATATTCTGCATAGTGTTCTGAGTGGTGTTAGGGATGGTACTACGCGGAATGTTCTAAGTTGGAATATTCTGAGTTGGAATGGTCTGAGTCGGGATGGTCTGAGTACTCACTCCCGCAGTGTTACTAGTATTGACAACTGGAGGGTTCTGAACTGACGAAATATGTGAAATAGGAGGTGCAGTATTCTGAACTGGTGGATTCTGTGGAGTCGGAGGCTGATAGGTGGTTGATGGAGGTGTTGTGTGGATACCAATCTTAGGTTCTAACTCGGTATCTACGCAGAGTCCACTTTTCTTGGTATTATACTTATATCTTTTTCCACTTATCAATTTGTGTGTATCTTCATCAGAATCACTGTATATGCTATTGACCATTACAGATTCAAAAACTTCTAGGAATTTTACTACATTCTTAAAACGCCTTTCTCAGCTATAAGCATTTTAATATATAAACTCAGATTGTTGAGGTACTTACCTCATAAACCTTTGAAAAACTCTGCTTCTGCTGCATTGTAGGACTTCAGGGTGTTCACAGTGAACTCTATCAAGAAGCCTTCTAGTATACTGTCAACCCAAAATTTGACTGCTCACGAGAGTGGACTATTTACTTCTTTAAGCCTTTGAATAAGCTCAGTATTCCACTCGGTAGTTGCCCCTTCTTGGAAACATTATTTTCGCTCTGCGAGTCTTGATATCCACTCGTGCAACTTGTTTCCAAAACTTGCCCAAAACATTTCGTGAATATCCTTCCATGGGTATTTATTTAACCAATCTACGTCAGAGAGACGCGGATGTCTACTCTCTTTTCCGGAAAAATCTCTCTCTGTCTTGTCTACCCAGTCCCAGATTTCTTTTTTCTCGGGATTCCAAGGTTCTGTACTCATCACCAGTTCTTAGCACGGAAACAGAACCATTTGTTGGTTGCTTAACTGTTCTTGAGGTTTTCTAGATAGACCCAAGTTCTGTGCGGTTCGAGGAACCAACAAAACCCCTTTTCACTGTCCCTTTCAGCAACAGCTTGCGAACAGACTGAGGTCTCACCCGAGGAAAAGTAATGGGCGGGTGTGGAATCAAGTTTCCACAACCAGGTGATGAGCGTTTCAAAGGATTAGCGAGCAGCGCGCTATGGGACTCGCGCTGCGAACTGGGGACTATGCGGAGTTTACTTCCTCCACGGTTAACACTTAGACTATCGCGCATCCACAGACTGCGCGATGGGGAATCGTTTCTTCAACAATAGGACAGCGCCACAGAGACTGTGCTTAATCCCCAACACTTATGCAACTTCAATATACCTTACTTAGCATAAAAAGACGTGATCAACAGTAGAATAGCTTGCAACCCTTGCGAACTTCTACGCTATAACAAACAACAATCTAACTGCGCACTTCCGGTGCTGCGCTCAAGGAATCGCACTATACCGACTTTGTGGGATTAAGTATTTACCCGATTAAATTATGCTTTCGTTCGACTTATAAATACTTATGCATTTAAAATTCATTCACATATGTGGCTACTTAACATATTATTTCCTCCTTTATCCTTATGGCAAATACATATAAAAGCAAGAACACATGCATTCATAAACTGAATCTCAACCATTCACATAAGAAAATACACAGATATGAAAGCATACAATCAGTCACATAACACGGTATTTAACGTGGTTCACCCCCAGGATGGGAGCTACGTCCACAGGAACTATTGTTATATTATCTTTGGGAAGGGTACAACAGTTCTAGTCTGTGCACTCAGCTGCAGACTCTCTTCTCTCTTCAGTAGGCCTCTGCGCACGCAGCTTGCAGATCCTTTTACAATAGCATTCACATCTTAACACTTAGGATATTTTACAATGAATATTATTCAACCCATTCCCTTACAAAATGTGACCTTTTATAGATCGTTCCCGTAGGTCACATCTTTACAATCAAGTGGGCCAAAAACCCTAAGGTTACCCAAAACTGGCATGGTTTCCCGCTAACCAGGACTGTTAGGCTTTGATAGTGACTTCTCCATCATGGCCATCCTTCTGCGCATGCTCACATCACTTCCAGCCCTCTGTCGAGCGCATGCCGATGGGTCGCTTTCACCCCGTCGTTCCTTCTCTAACGGCTTTGTATGGTTGGTTCACGTCATGCTGCCTCTGCGTGTGTGACCGGTCGTTTTCCTTTTGCACCACTCCTTACCGGCCTGCTGGGGATCATGGAGTACTTCAACCAAACAGGTCGCTTTCACAGCTCGACCTTCACTTACATTCTTTACCCAAAATAGGTGCCATGCTGGAACTGCGTGGTGCTACCACTTCGCGGAACTAGCGCTCAGTTGCGCGCTTCCTATCCTGCCGATACTGCGTTGAGATCAACTTTGTATCTCCTCGAAAATGCCTTACTTGGGCTAGTCCCAACATGGGGGTATGCCATCGCCGGAATAATGCAGGCCGCCGCCTCCGCCGGAATAGGGTGGTCCTCCACCCCCGAAATGGGGTGGGCCTCCACCTTCGCCAGAAGGTGGAGGTCCGCTCCCTCTAGAAGGAGGTGGACCAAATGGTGGTGGGGGTGGTGTGGCATTAGGAAAAGTTGGTGGGCGTCCAATTGGTGCAACATTGAAATTTCCCCATGGAGTGTATGAGTTTTCGGGATAAGGTATCCCGTGGAGTACGTTTCCTGGATTAAGTTGTCCCAGCATAGGGTTAAGATAACCTGGATACGCTTGACTCCATGGTGGTGGAGTTGGGTTGGATGGTCCCCCACCGTGGGGTAATCCCATGGTGGATCCCACAACAAGTAAAGAGATGTCAAGGGAATGACCAATTGGAAGTCCTCCACTCAAATTATGGCTAGAAAACGAGGGTTTACCCCCAGTGACAACGTGGTGACCACTAGTGGATGGTTGACTCATAATGGTTTGTTGACTACTTACTATTGGAGGAACACTACTCGTAATAAAATAAGGAGGTAAGGAGTATCCTCCCGGTGAGTTTTGGGGTGGAGGAGGGGTGGGTAATGTTCCTGTAGTAGTAGGAGGGGTGTTGGACTGTTGTCCTTCAACATTCTGATTCATTTGAGGTGCAGAATTGGTCCCTTGACTAAGAGGTGTACTCGCAGGAAATGAGGGTTGACCAAGTTCGTAAGTGGTCACGTTGTATGAGGGTGTTTCCAGTGAAGTAAGAGACAATGAGTGAATGGGAGTGTATTGAAACATGGGTTTCTCCAAGATGTTTCTTCTCCATGATAGACTCAGGTGACGAATTTTGTCACCACGTTGACGTAGTTGGTCCATGAGTTTATAAACTGGAGCCATACAGTGGGCATGAGGATCCTAGAGAGGGGAAATTTCAGTGCTCGGATCAATATCCAAGTGGGCACATTGTTTCCCGAGAGAGGTGTCCCAAAAAGATGCAAATGGACCAAATGTTGTGGATACAGGGCTGTCCTGGGATGGATCTAACCATTCTAAAGATCTAGGCTCTCCTGGAATCATGCGGTGGAAGGATGTGTCTTATGAAGTGGAAGGTTCTCCCTCTTCATCCCTTGACGGGTTAGAGGTTGGTGAATCAAGAGAAACCATGTTCGCTCCGGAATCCATAGTGTATTTTCCTACTTCAGGTGAAACAACCGTGACTTGTGCGTCCATGCTTACCCTCGAAATTACCTCCTGATTAAGGGAGTATTCGGGTGGTAAGTTCAAAATTATGCGGGACCTCCTCAAAGGTTGTTCAGCTAGAATGACTGAACCATAATTTTTCCTAAGGGTATACTAAACAAAAGAAAAGCAGTCCAGAATAATCTACACAAACTAAGGCTGCAAGCAAACTTATGTGATAGGTGTGGATTCAAAAGTCTGGAACCTCACGAGATTTTCAAGGATTCGCAACTCGCGATATACTCTAGGGTCCAACAGTTATACTCAGCCCAATTTTTCAGAGCACTAACCAGGGAGGATTAGGACTGTACCTGTGACCATATAACCCGACTATTTGATAGTGCTTGCGTAGTATCTCCCCAAGTGTTTTTCTCGGTGTATTGCTCTGCCAAGATGGCCAAATGGTTAGCTCAGTTGGTTTCAGGAATCCTAGGAGTGTCTCCCGATATACTCAAGGTACATGGGAGCTCAAATCCGTGTTGGTGATGTCTAGTGCAAAACCGTACGACAAGAGCCTTCCTATATACTACCGAGTACGTGAAACACCTTTCGATATACTACCGAGTACGTGAAGTGCCTTTCGATATACCCTAAGGTACGTGAAAGAGCCTTCGATATACCGGTTGGTACGTGAAAGAGCTTCGATATACTGGTTGGTACGTGGAAGAACTATAGTTCCCCCGGGATGTAGTTCAAGCAAATAACGACAGTTGCCATGTTTTAAGACACCGGAACACGTCTCTAACTTAACACACAAGTTACTAAAATTTTTAGCCTAGTTCTATCGTTAATTTTATCCGGACGGTTAGGTGAATGCATGAGGTGAGTACATAAATGTAAACATAATGCAATCTCTAACTATATGAAAAATGCACTCTTCCTTTTGATGAACTCTATGTACGGGGAGGAGAAATATTTTTTCTAATGGTCTCACAAAACAGTAAATTTCAACAACACTCTCAATCTACCAAAAATGATAATGAAAGCACTCTTTTCGTTTCTCAAGCAAAACATGAAAATCAATAACACATCAAACCCAAATCAAAGCACTTATTTTTGTCTTTTTCAATTAGAATGAGCCTAAATGATGAAAAAGGAGAATCTCTATCTAGAGCACACTAACCCTTCAATTTTCACAATGATAACCTAAAAGCATGAAAACCAAAAATGCATATAACATCTTCAAGCATGGAATCACTTTTGCAAAAATTTGACTTCACTTGGATTTTTCAAGAAAATGAATATCTCATAATTCGAGAAAAATACAAACGATTAATTCTCTCTCCAAACTTTCCAAAATATTAATGAATGACGAATTCCAATGCATGAAACAACTTTTACAACAATTATCAAATGAAGTTGAAAATGGTAAAAATGAAGCACTTTGAATTTTCCAATGATATGCCAAGACAAAACTTGATAACAATAATGCTTTTAAGTGTAAATGGATGAAAATAAGAAACTACTTGCAACACTCTAATCACTCGGAAATTCTCACAGAAATGACAAGCACTCCAATGACCTAAAGACACAAAAGATCACTCAAAAAGAATCCAATGCAAGCCAACAAAAGACAACTAAGCTCAACAAGATTTTGGAAGCGGATCTAGCATGCTAGATAGATCAAGTGAGGTGATCAGGAAGAACAAGATGGAGTGGATGACTGTGGGGGATTGAAATTTCCCACCACTTCAATCAAACTCTTACTTGATCAAAAAGACCCAAAGACCAACACAAGAAAACCAAACGAAACACTATTGAATAAAAGGACCTCTTCCTAGAATATATAGTGTAGAGGTGTCTGCTGATCAATCCAAAAATCAAAAGTTGGAGAGGAAGATCCCAAGCCCTAAGCGTGAAGACTTGGCACAGGATGTGGTTAGGCATAGAGCGCCCGACGTAGGTTGCAAGTAGGGGAAAAGCATCGGTGGCGTAGACTGTCAAATAGGCAAAAGCGTCGGTGACGCAGTATCCTCAAAGGAAAAAAGTGCTCTGGATAGACAGGCACACAGGGTACACAACCCAGGTGCATCAGGTGAGTAACTCAATGCAAACAAATCAAAAACTCCAAGCAATGGTTAAGTAAATGGACTGAAAATGGTTCAGCAGACCTAGGGAAAGTCAACAAACTCCTAAAGGAAAGAAGCTGATGGTGAAAATAGGCTCAAGAGGAAAAGTAATGGCTCATTAAGAAAATCAAGAATAACACACTCAAACTTGAAATCAAAACTATGTATCTCCCTAGTGGAGTCGCCAGATTTGTTATTGGACAATCTACTCGAGCGGACGCAAGCCAAATCTCCGTAGTTCAATGCGAATCTAGAACAAATAAGGATGGAATACAAAGCTACTTTCCTAGATGTAGTTAGAGATCGAGTATTTAGAAATCTTACCTTCATATTGTAGATCTTCTTCCTCGTTGTTGCTCCAAGTTCTGTGGTCGTCAGATCTGTAGCTGCAAGACCTGTCAAAACATGTGGAAACAATACAAGCAGTAAAACATGTCTAAACAATAATTGATCTAAGTAAACAATTAAGGAAGTAAACTACAAACATTACCAACACAATAAGATTTGTGGAAAGAGTTTATATTACTGTATAAAAGAGGTAAATACAAAGTAGAGAGATGATTACAACCCAAGCCTTAACGTTGCAATCCTCCTCCAACAATCCAAGCCAATGCCTCCAAAGGAAGTGTGAGTCTCCCAATAGATGGATGGAGATATCCTAAGCTAATTTCACCAGCATGTAAGTGCATTAGACTTCCTCCCTTTGGAATGGAGAGGGGCCTTGTATTTATAGGACCAAGTGGATAGAGTAGGTTGAGGATCATGGGGACAGGATTAAGGGATCCTCCCTTGAGGTTAGGGAACCGTAGGACAGCTTACCTAGTAGTTAGGGATAGAGATCCACCTCATCCAACCTCTAGAAATCGCTCAAAAGCTACCTTTATCCCAATTAACCAACTACGGCTCAAGTTGCATGAAGACAACCAGCACCTGAGAAGGGAAACGCAGGACTAACCAAGACAATTTGCGTCGCTGATGCAGTCTGGAAGAATATACTCTGCACCGGACCTAGCTGGGCGCTCCTTGCCCAAAGAAAACATGCATCGTCCCAACTAGAAATGTGGCCAAAGGGCATCAAGTTTCTCTACATGACTTGCTTGATCATGGGAACTTCAGGTATTGAGGCACTGAGTTAACAAGGGATTCATGATGATGAGTTTTAGGTGTAACATTGAGTGGTCTTAATTGCAAGTAGGATGTCTAGGGGTCAATATCATGGGATAGATGCCTTTGTGATGTACTTGATGTTGGGGGCCTCACTATGTGATGTACTTGATGTTGCTACTAGATTAGGAACCCTAAGGGGGAGTTCCCAATAATTTCTCATCGATCTATATTCCAAGAAAACAAATCATTAGGGGATTATTATTCAATTTTTTCCTATGTTATCAAGGGATGTAACACATGTATGATAAGTTAAATTAGTTCAATCAAACCTCAATATGATACTTGATCCTTTATTAATATGAAGGTATCCTTGCTTGATCATATTTGTTGTTGAGAAATATTTTTGTGCATTGATAAGATCTTCATAGTAGCTAATAATTTGTATCATCTCATTGTTAAGGGGATGGATTTGCTATCAAATTGATAAACTCAAGACCTTGGATCCCTATGTTAAAGGAAAGGTGGTGTTTTGAATATGGTGTGTTTTACTATATGTCCTTGGATCTTGTTGTACTTAAGGTGGTAAATTTGTAGTTGTCCATGACCAAAAAGTTATAGTTTTGTGTGGTGTATTTAGTTCAACTTGAGTGCGAGGCTATGATGATTATGTAGTATAAAATGGATTCTGTCAAGTTATTGATTGAGAAATTTATTTGGCACAACTTAAACCTTTACCAATTGAAAATGTATTATATTTTTATTGAGAGAGAGATGAATTATGCCATCATAACAAAAAATAACTAGCCTAATAATATAAAGAGGAAGGATTGGGACAAGACAAATGATAAGTCCCTTTTCATGACTAGCCTTAACTTGTTTGAATTTCTAGTGATGAAGGTGTTGAGGTATGATACAATAAACAATCATTGGGACTGGCTTGAGAATATGTATGAATCCAAGTCTCTCATGAATTTGAAACTCTCGTGCAAGAATTTATATGGCTTCAAGGTAAATGATGGTGATCAATCACCTAAATGATTCAATACTCTTTTAAATCAGTTGAAGGCCATTAGAGATGAGGTCAAGGATGTTTAAGAAAATATTTATTCCCTTTGCATTCCATCTAATTCTTGTGATTACCTAATTTTTACTTGAGTATCCTACTACTAGAGAA
Organism: Larix kaempferi; assembly: GCA_027924585.1. Taxonomy (NCBI): domain Eukaryota; kingdom Viridiplantae; phylum Streptophyta; class Pinopsida; order Pinales; family Pinaceae; genus Larix; species Larix kaempferi. Next base: position 20,705,540 of record BSBM01000007.1, on the reverse strand, counting down.
ACTTTGTGCTTGTTAGTGAATTCATTCCACAACAGAGAAACATTAGCATGATGATGAGCTGGTTGTGTTTTGTTTTCAAAGGGTGTCAAGAGAGGGAATACATCCTACCCTAAGTAGATAGACTATTTATTCATCACAACTTGTTGTTAGTAGAATTTGTAGGGTGCAATGCACCTTATATTTTGTTCACTCTCCATCTACAGTGTGGAAACTTTGTGAAATTATGACCATTGAAGAAACAATGAGTTGTTTGTAAGGCCTACAAAATAATGTGCCCCCCACTCTCTCAAGTCAACAACCAACAAAATAAATAAATAATCCATTAGCTAATTATTTAATAAGATTTTAATTATGCTCAATGAGTTGTTGAATTATTTATGGTGCATGATCCAAGCAAAAGTGGGAACATGAGAAAAGGGTACCTCATCATTTGAATGGATTCACGCAGAGGGGAACAAGGATCAAATTTGAAGGGTAGGGTTGTATTTTAATCTATAGAGATATTATTGGTTTTACCTTTATATGTTCACAAGCTAGAATAAAAGAGAAAATATATATATATATGACCAAAACAAATGTATTCCTTAATAATACTCGTGATTCCTATCTTGAGAATAATGTTAAACTATGTTATCCATGTTTAAGAATTCACCTATACACATATGTAAAAACTTGATCATCTATCACACAACAACTTGTTAGAGATTGAAATAGATTCTATTCAAATATATGAAAAGTGCTTAATTTTGGAATATAATTGCATCTAGATGCACTTTCTACAATGATGTGCCACATTTGTAATGCATGTCATTTAAAAAAATAATGTAAGCTAGCTCTCTCTCTCTCTCTCTCTCTTTCTCTCTCTCTCACACACACACACACACACACACACTTCTACTTGAACATAAATACGATTTCTAAATAGATCCATATTAAGTTCTATAGCTGAGTGTTGAGGATATTGTAATGTCCATTGTCATATGTTGGTTAAATATAATATTTTATAAAACTAAAATTAAAGTAGTAATAATAATGATCAAATCTTATTCTTACATTTATTTGTTATTTTTCTTTGTTGCTTGTCATCAATGAATTTGTATTTCAAGGACATTACCGGAAGAGTAATTAGTTGAAACTGATTATGTTTTATGGTTGTAACATAAGTAAATAAATATTGATAAATGAAAAAATAAAAATGATGGATGATTCAAGATGGATATACGGATATATGCTAGTTGTAAAAATTGTTGAGTGAATCTTTAGTGATTTGAAAAAAGGTAAGGCTAACAACTACCAACAAATCTTAAGATATCATGGTATTGCCTTATTGAATCCTGCAAATAAATACCTAACACTTGAAATATTTACTTTATACTTATTGAAACAATATGTATTCTAACCTAATTGGCAGGGTGGGAATCGGTCTCCAGGCCTGAAAAATTTGGTGGTTGGGGGATTAAGGATTTAAAATCCTTCATTGTGGCTCTTAGAACAAAAAGCTTATGGAGGTGTATTTTTAAGCAAAATCTTTGGTCAAAGATTGCATTTGTGAAGTATATAAATATGAATTTGGTTGAATGGATCAGACTGTATATGCCTTCAAGATTTGGCTGCTCTCCTTTATGGCGCGGGCTTCTTAAAGTTCCAGGCTGGATCATTGGTGACTTGAAGTGGCAGTTGGGAAATGGTGAAGCCATCAGGGTGGGAAAAGATAATATTTTGGGTATTGATGATTATGTTCGTCTTTCTAACAAAATCCTGGATTACTTAAAATTTATGGGTTGACATCATTAAAGAGTATCAGGAATTTTTCTGGTCAATCATATTAGTTAAAATCCATTGATTTGGGGTCGGATGGTGATGATGCAATCACTTGGGATAACTATGCCAGTGCTCTTTGTTCCGTTGGATGTTCTTTATCTGATCAAGAAGATAGGCTGGTATGAAATGGGAATGTTAAAACTGGAATAGTTACTGCAAAATCAGCCTATGACAGAATTATGCAAGAGAAGTATTTTTTTCCTCAAAACTGGTGTTATAAACAGATATGGAAGTGGAATCTTCCATTAAAGCACAAGTGTTTCTTATGGCATGCTTTGCAAGGAACCTTGAAATCTTGGGACAATCTTTCAAGGCGTGGTTGGTGTGGTCCAAATTGGTGTATCTTATGTAAGGAAGATTCTGAATCTATCAATCATCTGTTTGTCTTTTGCTCCTTTGGTAAAAAAGTATGGAATTTTTGTTGTACTAAGTTGACAATCACTAAGGTATGGGAAGATGGTGATTTTGGTAAGTCTCTGCTGAGCTGGTTTCGATCTTCTAAAGAGACATTACATGTTCCTATTTTTATTTCATGGGCACTCTGGTACTTTCAGAATTTGGTTACCTTTCAAGATAAATTGCCTGATTTTGAGGCTTGTGGGCTTATAGTCTTAAAATTAGCACAACAATATACTGCTGTGACCAATAAGGACGTGGAAAGGAGGATTGGTCAGTTTTATTTTATTGTGGATCAACCCATTCTATTTTTTGATGGGGCTGCTCAGCACGGCTTAAGTGCTGCTGGTGGAGTTATGTATTTGAATGATGGCCACTACTTCACTCTACGTCTCAACTGTGGCAATGGAAGCAATATGAAGGCAGAGCTATTAGCTCTGTGGTGTGTTCTAAAATGTGCAAACATCTTTGGTTTGGTAAATATAAAGGTCTTCGAAGATTCTCGTGTTACTATCAAATGGGCAGCTAAAGATTATGATTTAAATGTATTAGCTCTTAAACACTAGTGTATGCGCGTTAGAGAGGAGATTGATATGCAAGAACACATCTCCTTTTCCCACATCTTCCGAGAACACAATGGATAGGTTGATTGCTTATCAAAGCAAGCTTTTTTGGGCTCTAGAGGATATCTTGTTTGGGAGGAATGGATGGACTCCAGCATGTTGGAAAGTGGCGATGTCTTCTTCTTTTAAATTCAAAGTCAAAGTTATTTTCATGTTGAACAACATGCTTTTTGTAATATGTCATAGTCTTCTCAGCTCTGTATAGTCTATCTTGGATAGTTTTTTGATGATGGTAGTTTGGGGTCTTTTGGACATACAGTCTTGAACATGATGAAAATACCTTATTTCAAAAAAGGTGAATATATTTGTACTATTTGATTCAAGGAATAGCAATAGTACGTTTTTTTTTCGGTTGAAAAAAATGTATTCTAACCTAATCAAGAAGTGGTCCAAACATAAATAAATATAGTAGACCACTTTTCACTCTAGAAATTCAATAGGGTACTTGAAAAATATCTAAACATTTAGTAATATCAGCCATGCTGAGCTATCCTGAAGTATTTCAAAGTTAGAACCACAACTAAGGCTTCATGTCCTTTTATAGGATGCATTAAATATTTTATAATTTGAGATCATTGGAATTCATCATTATGGTTTGAGTAAAAATTATAAATGAGGTTTTGGTATCCAATTTTGAGATTGACTAAGTATTCATCAAATATCTAGTGGTTGAAAAAAAGAGGAATTTTTGTGGATCGAGATTCCATGTTCTTCTTGTAACTATGTTTCAATTACCAGAATATAAATTCAAATCATAATTTTATGGAAAGAGGGTTCCAGTTATACAAATAGAAAATCAAGTTCCTACGTTTTTCAAGCACAGCCTCCCTAAAATATTATTTTAAGAACTACTAACAACTGTACTTGTAAAATACACAAAGAAACTATTTCCAAAGCAAAAATTGGTGTCCCTAAAATCATACTCTGAAATCTACTTACAAATATACTAATAAAATACACCTAAACATGTTCACTTGAAAGAACATTTTATTAAATGTATTTTTGTCAATTCCCAAGACCAAGTATTGGAAAGACTCTTGAGAAAAAATTAAAATTAATGCAATGTCCAAGCTCTAGCAAGAGTTGTAACACTAATTGTAGAACCAACCAATTATCAAGTTCATGTATCATTAATATATATACCACTTGGAAATTCATAATGGTATTTCATCACAGGTTTCAAGTATTCATTTTTAAGAATTAATGATTTACATGTTGTTAGAGAGGCTTCCCTTTTTTTGCAATGATATAGAATAATCCTTACTTCATGATTGGTGCGAAATTATTTATCTTTTTTGAGAGGATAATTTAATTCCCTTGTGATGCAAACTACCTTCCTTATAGATTTCAAACACAACCACCAACAGTGACACACAAAGGGAACAATAGGTCCTGGATTAACATTGCATGTAGAATTATAACTCCACAAACACTAATATATAATAAGGCACAACATGCATGGAAATCTTATAAACCACTACCCAAAGGAACAACAAATTAGACCCACAAATAAACAAAAATTTAAGCACCCATGCAAACACACAAGTCTTAGATTGAAATTCTAGGTTGAATAAGCCATTTGCTAATTCTAAAAGAGTTACAAATTACAGTGATACGCCTAAAAGGGATTTCTCCTTCAAATATTTACAGGTGATTTCAAAGTTCCTTGAATTATTCATCAAAACTCCAAGCATGTTGGTCTAAGTCTCATCCAGGAATTACATCAAATTTCCTCACAAATTATGGAAACACAATCTCTATTTGTAGGATAAGATAATTTATTAGTTCATTGTGGAGGCAGTCAGACGTTCATGGAAAAAGAAGGGATGGTTGAGATCCCATTGGATCCTTCCTCTTATCGTACTCCACCAAATTACAAATATATGATAAATATCTAACCATTCATGATATAAGAAACCAATGGCTATAATTTTATCAGACTTCCACACAGGCCCAAAACCCCTCATTTGATATGGTTCATTCAATTGGTTTTGTTGCAAATGACTTCGATATCCATCAATTATTACATCCTCTATGCAAGGTTTTCTTCGGGAAACATGCATAAGTACCCAAGAATGTGGTCAATGGCTCCCACGTCTTAATCTCTAGGTAATAAAAAAGCATGCTCTCATTCTCAGGAAAATTTGTGTAGAAGACTATTCTATGATCCCTCCAATAATACAAAGTTTACTTTTACAAATTTATGGGCAATTTAAGGCCTTTCTTTTTTTCTTCCCCCCACTCTAGATCCTAAACTCCACAATATTTCTTTTAATATTAAAGTTTATCTTTACTCTTGTCTTCGCTCTCAATTTATTCTTATCCTCGTCAACTATAAATTTCTTCTCCATTAACTCACCATCATCCAAATATATAACATCCTTCACTAAACATGGTTTTCTATCTAATTTTTCATCATTTCCAATTGATATATTGTGAGAATACCATGATCCCACCTACTATCCTTGATATCCTTTCATCATTTCCAATTGATATAATGTGAGAATACCATGATCCCACCTACTATCCTCGATATCCTCTTTACCTGCACTAATTTTTTGAACGGTCCTCCTAATTTGTTGAAATGCATGACCTCGCTTCTTATTCATGTGGACCCAAGTATAAAATCACACCATTGTACCTTCATAAAAACCCCTTCCTTATTAATGGATAATTAATCAAATGCATTGACCATTCCTTACATTGCTTGGGCCTTCTTAACTTATGTAGCCAACCCATAATACAAACAAAAGCATATTTTAATTATTCTCCTTGGGACATTGATAACTCATTTATTTGACTAATGATGGTTCCTTATGAAATAGTGCCAAGCCTCCTTGATTCATGTATAAACTTAAAAACACTCCCCGATTCATGAATAAACTCAAAAACACTAGCAAACCAAGAGTATCCCCCCCTTAAACCTTGAATTATTTGACAATTAGGGTAATAAATGGATGTGACCTCGATGATAGGTGACTCTAATGATAATTTGGATCATTGGATGATGTGTTGATTGATGGTGTAGATGAGATCGTGGGATTCTCCCAATAGAATATTGTCCCAAAATAAGTTAATTGTGGAGGAAATTAGACTATTCATGATAGAATGAGGGATTGTTGAGATCCCATGGATGCCAAAAATCATATCAAGCCTCCATGCATGAACAAAACCCAAAATTTGATATGGTCCTCTAATTGGTTTAGCTGCTATGACTTTGGGCTCCAACAACACTTTTTTAGTCTTTGAAAGGTTTTCTTCAGGAACCATGCATAAGAACCCAACAATGTGTTGAAATATTGTAACTTCTAAGAACATTATATTTGTACTTTATTATTCTGGAGATGTTTCATTCCTCCGTGAAGACCTTATTGTATATCCAGAGATGTTTATTCCTCCATCGGAATGTGGTAACTTGGGTTATTAGACTTCCCTAGTGGGGTCGGCCCAGAGTCAGTTGTAATGGGGTGTTTAACCCAGTGGTTAAAGTTGGGGCCAACCTAGTTAGTGTAAAAGTCAAGTCGGAGTTGTGTATAAATAGAGGAGGTGTGTTCCTCATTTAACACACATTACACTCACTGGTGAATAGCGCATAGGTGAGGGAGAGATCTTCTATGGAGGAGAAGAAGCTCATGTCTAGGGTTTAAATCTTTGTATTTGCTGGTCATCTATATTGAGGAAGCTTTGCTGGGTTTTCTACCCCATGAGGGTTTCCCAGGATAAATCTGTGTCTCTTGTGTTTATGTTGTGCTTGTTGTTATTTCAATGATCATGTATATGCTATTGTTGTGAAATGAAATGCAATGCTAATATTTTTTTGTCTTAGCATATTAAATCTTAACATGGTATCAGAGCTAACCTGAAGGAAAGCAATGTATGGCACTTACGACACTTGCTTCACTTGCGACAATTTGAAGGTTAGGGTTTTGTATAGAAAAAACCAGTCATCGTGGAACTTTCGCTATAAATACATTTTGGAGAAGTTTCAGGATCTGAAACCTTTACAGGTCGTATATTACATTCCCCTGTACCTTGTGTCCAAAGGAAAACCTCTAATTCGTTGTACTTTGTGATTTATGATCAGTACAAGTTAGTGTTTCTGCCTCTTCCAAATCTCAGTCATAAACAGGTGACCTAGGAAAAAAGGTCACAACTTGGGCTAGGAAGCTCCAAATGAAATTTCATAAAAAGTGACAGGCAGAGTACGGACTGTAGTTTTTCTGGTAACTTGTTCAGAGGCCGAAGTTGAACCAGTGACACGTGGAACGCCGTACAAGTTCGCTCTCATGTTTTATCCCATAAACAGGTCACGCTACGACACTTGGTATAACTCTCTCTCAGACAATCCAATTAAGGTCAGAACTGTGGGGTTGGAAAGAGGACAGGTCGGGCTACCACACACAGAATTTTCAGACCCTGTGGACTCGTAATTTCAGAGTTACACCAGAAACAATCAGGTACATATTTCTGTCCAAACAGAATTGTTTCTGAGCAACTCCATTTTTTGGATCATCACTACTGTGGGAAATTAGGGTTTCGAAGAAAGTTGAAATTCCTGGAATCGGAATCCATGGATGAATACTCCTCAAAAAAATCAAAATTTAGAGACCAAGATCAAAATTTTTGGTTGGTCAGAAGGTCGGGCTTGATCAAGCCCTAGTTTGGGATTTTGATCGGAAAGATGGAAAGTTAGGGCTTCTACAAAAGTTGGAATTTTTGAAGTCTATGACCACGGCCGGAAGCTCCTCAGAAAGATCGAATTTTAGAACACAAGATCGAACCTTTTGTATGGGCAGAAGAGCAGGCTTTATCAAGCCCTAGTTCGGGATCCTGTCTAGAAGATCCGGAAGTTTCAAAGGCAATTTTGAGGGGTCAAATTTTGGAGATTTCAAAATTGAAGTATGTTAGCTTGATCAGCTCAGCAAGGCGCATCTTTCCATCCATTCAGAAGTTTGAAATTCAAAGTTCAAATTTTTAGGGTTTCTCTGACAAACCCTAATCCAGCTCCAGATCCAGTTTCATCAAATCAAAGTGGATTGGGTTAAAAGCAATCCTGACAGGTATGACTTGAGGAGATACAGGTATGTGTGGAAATATGTTCATGATTAAGTTTATGTTTGTTTTCATATTATTTAGGTTAGTACAATCTTGATTAATGTTAGACTTGTCTTATTACCCTAGTAAAAGTAAGAATGCATTGGAATGATAGAATACATTTATTGATTAGGGTTATGACACTTATGATTGTACTAATGCACCTGTGGTGTTGTATGAGGATGATGTTGTCTGCTAACAAGATACAGGTACATCAAGAAATACCAATCAAGTTCTATGACCATGATGACATGAAGACAAAGACTCATCCATAATGTTTGACCATATAGAATCTCTACTTACGAGGTATGTATGACTTTGTTCTACTATGCTTAACTTATGAGATATGCAGGTTCTAGCACAAGGTCTCTAAATCATTGAAGAGAACAAAGAAGATATTGTTTAGGTATGTTAGACATAACTAAGCATGTATACTAATCCAAGTATGTTTTCCTATGTCAAGTTAGAATCCTACTTTGTGCTAGAATCTTAGTATACCTATGTATTGAATGATCATGACCATACATATTCAAGATTACTTAGAATCATAATGTTGTGATAATATTGAGTTTATACTAATGAATGTATGATTATGTATGAGATCATGATGATGACACTAGTGCACACTTGTGATGAACCTGCAATAATTAATTAATGCAAATACACAAGATATCAGAAATAATAGAACTCGAAATCACTTTTATATTGATCACGGTCCACTTCGAGGGGGCAACCTCCTTTGAGCAAGCTCAATACAATTAACTTCACGGTGCCTTCAATGACCTCAACACACACTTATATACTAAGTCTATGCCCAATACTATGAGTCAAAAACATGGGACATATAATACTACGGGATGACTTACAAAGCATATGTGTCCAATACTATGGGTCAATACTATGGGCTAATATAAACTACGGATCAACAAATACTACGGGACGACTTATAAAGCATATGCGTCCAACAACAATATACTAACATAGTAAAGAGAAGGGTTAACATAGGTTCCTAACATCCCCTCTCCCTTAGAAAAAGCTTTGTCCTCAAAGCTTTGGTTGGAGAAATTGCTGCAGAATCTAAAGGAGTGGTTCCCCGGTAGCATCCTCGGGTTGCATTTCGGGCCACTGACGCCTTTGAAGTGTCAAGGAGGATTGCTTGGAAGGCTGTAGATGAAGAAGAACCCTGTCAGCTGAGTGGAAAATGCACTCAGAACGGTGTTGATCGGCTTGTTGTTTCAGGCGAATTCTGGCCATGTGAAGATTGTCCTACATAATGAGAAGAATCTCATCGCGGTTTCGAAGAACCGAGTCAATTTCCTGAACTGGGGAGCTGCTAAGGGTGTATGGAAGAAGAACTGGCGGTGTTTTTCCATAGACTGTTTCATATGGTGTTCTTTGAGATGTGGTATTGTACCACCAGAGCGCTGCTAGGAAATCCATAGAAATAGTTGGCCAAAGCTGTGTAGGGATGGGCAAGGGTTTGAGCAATCCCGAAAGGAGTGTCGTTTCACCCTTGTTGACTTGGAAAGTATCATCGTTAGCCACCATCTATTGAATTGTCATTTTTAGTCCTTGCCAAAAGAAGTTACATTGTTCCCGATCATACATTTTTCAGAACCCAGAGTGCCCTGTTGATGAAGAAGCATGGAGTTCATAGAAGAGATAGCCCTGTTGAACATATTGCAACCAATTTGGAACAAGCAGAGAAAGAGCTGTAAGAGAAACTGGGTCATCAATTGTGCGAGAAGGAGCATCTTCCACCATATTGTCCTTACCCTTCTTGTAAGTGATCACATAGGGATAACCCATTTCAGGTGGGTTGGGGAGGAGACCCATTGTTCCAGAAAATTTTCCAGACTCTGGAGATCAGTTTTGAGGCAGAAATAATTCCCTAATAGGTATGGCTGCCACTTTTGTACTGCATGCAAAATAGCCATCATTTCCTGCTGAGAGGTAGATGTGGCTAAATTCTTACCGGAAAGGTCTCTTGAAGGCAGCAAGCGCATTGGTTCAGCAAAGATACCTGCATATCTATCCAAGGAAGTAGTGGAGACTGTTGATGGGTGCACCTGAATGGAATTGAGCTGAGCAATGACACCATGTGAATTCTTCTTAAGGATTTTTTCCAGGCGATGTGAACTGATGATGCAGAGATACCCTGGTTGTAAGCCCATAAATTTGTGTTGTGCCCCATTGACTTTAAACTGCATCCAAAGTTCAGCAAAATCCCATAAGATGGGGCCAAGTGTGCGTAACCATTGAACGCCCAAAACCACATCACATTCGCCTAAGGACAAGGCAAACATGTCAGAGCATAGGTTATAATCTTCCATAGAGATACGCACATTGTGACACTTCCCCTTGCAAGGTAAGGTGCCCCCATTGGCAACCACGACTTCAAAGTTGGAGCAAGGATGGACAAAACAATCATCCTGTTTGGCAATCCGAGTGTCAATGAAGTTATGAGTGCTACCAGAATCAATGAGTATGGTAAGAGGGAGCTTCTTGAAGTATCCCCTGACCCGCATTGTGTGTGGGGTGGTGACGCCGGTTACAGCATGGAGAGAGATCTCAGGTGGCTCGTCCTGAGATGGGGTGTCAATAGGCGGGTGTTGAATGTCGACCTGATCATCTATTGTATCTGTAGCTTCTTCACCAAGTTCTAAGGCAGGCGGAGAATCCACATCCAAGAGATAGAGCTTTTGTTGAACACATCTATGTCTCCGAGTGAATTTCTCATCACAATTATAGCAAAGCCCTTTTTCTCGGCGTCCCTGCATTTCTATTTCAGACAAATTCTTGATAGGAGTTGGTTGAGGAGCAGGCGTGATGGGAGGTCGTTGGGAACCCATATTTATGAAGGGAACAAAGGTGGGTTTGGAGCGTTGTTGAGCTGCGATCTTGTCCTCGGCCAGCTTAGCCAACCCTAGGACTTCCATCATTGTGTTGGAACTAAACATTTTGACCTCTGAGCGGATTTCATCCTTGAGACCACTGATAAAACAACTCCTGTAAAATTCATCAGACAATCCTTCTGTGTGATTGGCCAATTTCTCAAATTCTGTCTGATACTCTCTCACTGTGCCAATTTGGTGAAGTTTAGTGAGTGCTCCTGTGAAATCATCAAAAGCACTAGGACCAAATCGTGGCAAAATGTGTTGGCAAAAATTTGTCCAGTTTGGCTCGAGATGAGCTTTGATGTACCAATGGTACCATTGAAGGGCTTCGTGTTCCAAATGAAAGGATGCAAGTGGAACTTTCTAGGCATCAGAAGTATTATGCAGACTGAAATATTGTTCTGCTCGATATATCCATCCATTCGAATCAGTACCATTGAAGTGAGGAAAATCAAGCTTCGGCCCACGAAAATTGCTGGAAGAAGAGAACCCGGTGGCTGCAAAAGATTCTGGTTGTCTGGTATTGTTCATGGCTAAATGCTGAAGATGGAGGCTGAGAAATTTTTCATCCAGATCTTGGAGTTTGGTTTGGATGGCTGCAAGTGCTTCCTCCATGGTGTGTGCTCTTGCACGGGTGACAACCATAACCAAGGATTTTTTTTATTTTTTTTTGATGGAATGGGTAGAAAAACACAAACAGAAGCTGATTTAGTAAAGGGAAATTTGGATTGGGGAAACAATCTGATGGGTAATTGGGGTTTGACTAGATTTTGGACACTGTCGAAAGGACAAGAAAGCAAAAAGGGGGATTTCAGAAGCGGAGTGATAGAATGAGAAAATTTGGCAGAGAGGGACAAAGAAGCAAAATTCAGAAAGGAACTCTGTGGTAAAATTTGAAGGTGATTGGGTGAAATCTGAGGAAGTTATGGCAAACCCTAAAAATAGACAAATGTGGGATTTCAGGCTTTGGGAAGGGGAATTGGGGATAGGGTCCTCAGGAATGAAAGATGCAGAATGGGATGACAGGGGTTCCTCGAAAATTTCAAGGGAAACAGAGTGAAAACAAGGGAGATATGGAGAAAAAACTGAATTTTATACCCTCTTTTTTTTTTTCAGAAATGGATCGGAAACAGTGGCGCAACGGTGTGGAAGGGATCAAAAACGGCTGGATCTGAAATGGCGATTGGATCTAGAACGACTTCAGAATAGATCTGAAACGGCTGGATCTGGAGCGGAAGTGATCAGCAACAGTTCAACTGAAAATAGATATGGACCCCAGGTATGTACGGCTTCCTAACAGTTCAGGTGTTTCACTCGGCCACCAATGCTGTCTGATGGCTTGCGTATTGGGGCAGTACCCCTCACTCCACGGCTCAGGTAAAACTGATAACCGCTTTGCCACAAACGACAGCTCTTGGAAAATTTGGCAAAAATTCCACCCAACGAGCCCAAGAAAGTGCTTTGATACCAGATGTGATGAACCTGCAATAATTAATTAATGCAAATACACAAGATATCAGAAATAATAGAACTCAGAATCACTTTTATATTGATCACGGGCCACTTCGAGGGGGCAACCTCCTTTGAGCAAGCTCAATACAATTAACTTCACGGTGCCTTCAATGACCTCAACACACACTTATATACTAAGTCTATGCCCAATACTATGAGTCAAAACCATGGGACATATAATACTACGGGACGACTTACAAAGCAATATGCGTCCAATACTATGGGTCAATACTATGGGCTAATATAAACTACGGATCAACAAATACTACGGGACGACTTACAAAGCATATGCGTCCAACAACAATATACTAACATAGTAAAGAGAAGGGTTGACATAGGTTCCTAACAACACTTAAGCATGCATAGTGGTCAAGGATAGATAGAAGCTCATGACATGGAAGGGAAGTAGAGACCAAGAAGGAAGCAACCTCAGAAGACATAAAAAGATAAGTATTTGAATTGTTATTTGAATTACTGAATAGTCTATGATATTGCTCATAATAGTTGTATGCATATTTGTATTCCTAGAATATATCATGCTGAGTGTAAGCATTCATATAGAATTGAACAGTATACTACTAATATGCATATGATTGGTAAGTTGGACAAACATTCCATTGTTGCTTGTCTAGAATGAAACCTCTTTGCTGACATGCTGAGAGCTGTGCACGCTCTCAATAGTATGTTCTGCTAGAGATGGAAGGCATCTAGATAGCCACTGTATGCATACAGGATATGGAAAATTGTTGTGCCAAAGTATTGGTCAAGATAGTTGCATAACCATGTGAATCATATTTGTATGCATAATAAGGTTATCATGTCAACATGATTTGATGATTATGAAGTATTTATAATCATGTAATTAACTTTGATTTGTAGGTAAGATCATGAAGAATGATGAACACCGAAAAAGTTATGGATGTTCAACAAGAAGACTTACAAATCAAACATACTATAGAAGGCTCGTGGCTAGAAGATTCTCTTAGAAAGAAGAAGAGGATCATAATGAGATGTTTGCTCCAAGTGACTCGATAAGACCATTCTCTTAATGGTGTAATTGAAGAAAGCTCTGTACGAGCACCTAGGATCGATAGTCATTTGATGAGCTTAATGATCACCATGGGTGATGCAGATTTCAACCTTTGCTACAAGGTTGAAGATGGTATCTATACACAGATGACATTCAATAAGGAACTCACCACAGCATTCGAATGATCTTGAGGCTCATATAAGTACACCCATCTGACGGGAGATGGCATGGATAGATATGCAGAAGAACACTCACTGCAGAGTGTAGATGATGTTCAGTCACAAAAGGAGAGCTGATAGCTTCTTGAAAAGCTTGGGCTTTACCAAAAGTAAAGCTGATCCTAACCTTTACCTTAAGGTTATGGATGATACTATTATTGTATGTGGATGATCTCTTTCTGACGGGGAATGAGAAACAGATCATGGAAAGAAAGAAGAAGCTACAGAATTTGAGATGAAAGAACTCAGATTGTTGCATTACTTCCTAAGTCTAGAAGTATGGCATGGCTTAGAAGGAATCTTTCTCAACCAGGGAAAGTGTGCTGTGGAAATCCTGAAAAGATTTGATATGTTGGAATGTACAACCATGGCCACTCCCATGGATTCCAACTTGAAGCTGTTAACAGATAACTCATCAGAGTTAGTGGATGTGACTCTATACAAACAGATTATTGGGTCATTGATGTATCTGACGAATACAAAACCAGATATATGCTTTGCTGGAACCTAGGCATGTTCACCTGATAGATGCAAAGCATGTGATGAGGTACCTAAAGGGTACGATAGACTTTGGTCTATGTTATCTTGGAGATCATGATTTCAAATTGTATGTCTACACAGATGCTGACCAGGAAGGAAGTGTATCAGAAAGGAAGAGCACATCGGGCGGATGTTATTGTTTGGGATCTGCCATGATCTTGTGGTTTAGCAGGAAACAATCCAGTGTGGCTCTTAGTACAGCTGAAGCGGAATATATTGCTGCTTGCTCTACTAGTTGTGAAGCAATATGGCTTCGGAAGTTGTTATCTGGTTTATTTGACTTAGAGATGGAACCCACTGAGATCCTGTGTGACAACCAGAGTTGTATCAAGATGACAAAAAAAAAATCCAGTGTTCCATGATAAGTCAAAGCACATAGAGATCCGATATTTCTATATACAGGATATGGTGCAGAAAGGATCTATCAAGCTCGAGTATGTAAGCACTGACGAACAAGCACGGGGGGTTCACTAGCAAGGCAATATCATATCACGTCCATTCATATTGGGGGTTTGAATACTCTTAAAAACCTCAAAAATATATTTCCCCGTATTAGGGGTCAAGGGGGGTTTTTAATTTGACATAGTAATATAAATATTGGGGGTTATTTTATTTGGGTGGGATGAGGAATAACCTCCAAATCATGGGATGGATTCATACCTCCAACTCACGGGCTCAATTCATACCCATCTAAAACTTAAAGACCCTCCATTTTTATTTGATATTGCTTTTGATCCTAAGTTTTGCATAAATATGATAATAGTGTACCAATGATAATATCTATGAAAGTCTCTTTGGATTATTGGCCTTAAGCAATACTCATTTAATAGCTTATTTAGGCTTGGTTTTAATTCATGTTATATTGTTTTTCATCTTTAAGTTAAGAGATGTAGCTAATTGGGATTTCTGGAGTTGAACAACTGTACTGTATTTTTTGGTAGGCATTCGAGTAAAAGATCTAACTCTTCATTTTTTAGGTTGGGTTTTAGGTGGGTATTAAGATTCAATCAAACTTTGCTCCATGACAACCAAGAAAAGTGAGATCAATTTTTCTTGGCTCACTAGAGCCAATAAAAGTTAGATCAATCTTTCTTGACTAATTATTTCTTTCAACTTTTTGTATTCTTCTTTAACATTTTCACATTGCTAGTTATGAATAGTTGTTAGATTGAGTTATATTTCGCACATTCATAATTGTAATTTCAATTATTTTATGCAAGGTATCCATCTTAATATTGTATTGGAATTGACATGAACATAGGTGAAAATCTAAACCCTTATTTACATACCCTATGTGTTATCGTTAACATGAAATGGGATCATATAAGTCTCACCATCTGTGTATCTTTATAACTATTGCATGCTTGAAACCTAATAATGGAGATTTCCCCCTCTCTTGTAAAAACAAAACTAGATATAACCCAAGAAAAGGTAACTAAATGTTGTCAATTCCCTTGATTGCAAGAATAAATGTAGAGGAAGTGGAGGAAATTCATTGCATCTTGTGAATTACCCAAATCCAAGCTATGTACATGATCATTTGGGATTATTGGAAAGTAAGAGGAATTTTGTTGTGTTCATTTGGGTTCAAACATCAACGATGTTTGTTTTGATAGGAAGGTAGGGGAGTCCATCCAAGAAAGGGTTTCAATTTTGAATTTTTATGGAGTTTAATTTATTAATATTATAGAAAACATGAGCTCTCTATGGCTATACTTATATTTACATGACATAAAATTGGTAGATTGGCAGACTGTGGTGTGAAACATATGCAATTCTCATATTTTCTAAGCATTACACTAACTATTGGACTATCAGCCTTTTATATTGTTCGTTATGTTGATCTGTTGACTGGGTTTCCTTTTACACATTTTCCCTTCCCAGTACTATTTTATTGGGTATTCCACTATCCAATGCTACAAATTGATCATTCAGCCCTGCAAACCTGGTGGGATCATTATTAGCATTATACTATTATTTTATTTATCATCATGTTTGCTTATATTAATACGTGTTAGGGATCCTGTTTGTTATAACTTGATAATATGATATAGTGCGGATATTAAAAATAAGTTGGTAAAAATGGATACATACAATATCTTGTGAAACTAGGGGTTTTCTTAATTGGAAAGGCATATTGGGAGGGGGGTTCAACAATAAAGTTTTAGGAGGAATTTTCCAATATTTAGTAAAACTAGGGATATTCTTTAATATCATGCGAACGATCGTGCTATGTAACAAGTTTATTGAGTGAACCCCTCGTGCGAACAAGTTGCTGATATATTGACCAAACCTCTGTCTCGAGTAAAGTTTGAGTATTTCCGAGACAAGCTTGGTGTAGTTCAGAAGGACCCTCCTCGAAAGGGGGAGTGATGTGGTCACTTATAATGAGATTTCCTGCATCGACAGTGAGGTCGATGATGTGGTTACCTATATTGGTGATGCTGACAGTGAGGTTGGTGAATGGTCCTTAGACAAGGTCTAAGTTGACGAGTGGATTGCATCATCCTTGAACACATGTTCTAAAAATATTCGTATACATATGTCTCCAAGAAAGAAGAGGGATTGCATCATCCTTGAACACATGTTTTAAAAAGATCTGTAGACATATGTCTCCGAGAAAGAAGAGGGATTGCATCATCCCTGGACTTCGGTCCCAGAATTGATCCGTAGACATATGTCTCCGAGAAAGAAGAGGGATTGCATCATCCCTGGACTTCGGTCCCAGAATTGATCCGTAGACATCTATCTACGAGAATGTGGGGATTGTATCTTCCCCGGACTTCGGTCCCAAAATTGATCTGTAGACATCTGTCTCCGAGAATGTGGGGATTGTATCTTCCCCGGACTTCGGTCCCAAAATTGATCCGTAGACAGATGTCTCCAAGAATGTGGGGATTGTATCTTCCCCGGACTTCGGTCTCAGAATTGATCCGTAGACAGATGTCTTCGAGAATGTGGGGATTGTATCATCCCCAGATGACGGTCCTAGAATTGATCCGTAGACAGATGTCTCTGAGAATGTGGGGATTGTATCATCCCCGGAGTTCGGTCCCAGAATTGATCAGTAGACATCTGTCTCCAAGAATTGATGATAGGACTGCATCATCCCTGTACATTTGGTTCAAAATGTACGTGATAGGATTGCATCGTCCTTGGACTCATGTCCTAAAGTGATAAGGATTGATCATCCTGTAAGTGAGATCTGGATTGTATCGTCCATAGACATGAGAGATGTCTTAAAGTGAGCAGGATTGATCATCCTGGAATTGGATCGTGTGTATTGCAGATGATCCAGATGTTGTAGATCAAGATGATCCAGATGCTGTAGATCAAGATGATCCAGATGTTGTAGATCGAGAGGATCCATATGTTGATCGTGATGGTCTAGAAGATGATGATGTTGATCGTGATGGTCTAGATGATGATGCTGATGATCGTGTGATGATGATGTTGATGATCGTGTGATGACGATGCTGATGATCGTGTGATGACGATGTTGTTGATCGAGAGGATCCAGATGATGATGTTACTGTAGCTGTTAGAGTGCTGCAGAAGATGAAGATTCAGTACTGAAGATGTTGATGTTCCAGTATTGAAGATGTTCCAGTAACTGCTTGAGTTACTGATGATGTATAAAGAAAGCTTCCAATGATTTATAGATGTATCATGTATGATTTTGATGACTCCTTGCTCCTGCAAATGTTGTTATAATATCCTTCTCGTTAAGGGGGAGTGTTGAAATATTGTAACTTCTAAGAATATTATATTTGTACTTTATTATTCTGGAGATGTTTCATTCCTCCATGAAGACCTTATTGTATATCCGGAGATGTTTATTCCTCCATTGGAATGTGGTAACTTGGGTTACTAGACTTCCCTAGTGGGGTCGGCCCAGAGTCAGTTGTAATGGGGTGTTTAACCCATTGATTAAAGTTGGGGCCGACCTAGTTAGTGTAAAAGTCAAGTCGGAGTTGTGTATAAATAGAGGAGGTTTGTTCCTCATTTAACACACATTACACTCACTGGTGAATAGCGCATAGGTGAGGGAGAGATCTGCTATGGAGGAGAAGGAGCTCATGTCTAGGGTTTACATCTTTGTATTTGCTAGTCATCTATATTGAGGAAGCTTTGCTGGGTTTTCTACCCCATGAGGGTTTCCCAGGATAAATCTGTGTCTCTTGTGTTTATGCTGTGCTTGTTGTTCTTTCAGTGATCCTGTTTATGCTGTGCTTGTTGTTCTTTCAGTGATCCTGTAGATGCTATTGTTGTGAAATGAAATGCAATGCTGATATTTTTCTGTATTAGCATATTAAATCTTAACACAATGCAGGAAACAACCCTTGCATAATACTCTCCAAGTGAGACAAAAGCACACCCTTTTGCTCATGAAAAGTTATGCAGAAGACTATTCTATGATTTCTCCAATAATACACAATTTACTTTAACAAATATATGGGAAATTTTAGCCTTTCCTCTTTTTTTTCCTACTACACCAAACCTTGAACTCTGCAACTTTATTTTCATCTTCAACTTCATCTTCACTCTTGTTTTCATTCTCAATTTCATCTCAGGATTCTTAGGCCTGTTGCTATACTATAAATTACTTCTTCATCAACTCATAGCTATCATCCATATATATAATGCCTCTCACTTCAAGGGATTATATTGAGCAATTTTCATTTCTTCCAATTGCTACAGTTAGGGCATACTATGACCCCACCTGTTATTCTTGATATCATCCTTACCTACACTTATTTTTTAATGGCTTGTTGCCAACTTATCAAGTGGTAACAATACCTAAGATCCTCAAGGCTACACATCATAAGATTTTCATCAACATGTTCTTCTTTTAAATATTTTTTCTTAAAGGTAAGATCACGACTTGCTCTATGTTCATCTCATTCGTCACCATATTCATATTCAACAGATGAATCACACTAATCCACATGGACTTAACAACAGGTTCATTCCTTTTTTTAATAAATTCTTATGTTAAATAAATTTCTTTATCTACTTCTTCAATTCTTTAGAATTGCCCACCTTTAATATCTTCATAAATTATTTCATTGATGTTGTTTTTTCTCTACAATATTGGAATTCATTCATTATTCCCTTCACTAATATCCTCAACTTCTATAGCTTTAGTGCTACAATCCACCTCAAACACCTTCAACATTATCACCATCAGCTTTCTCAACATAATCTTATACTAGTGGCATGCATTCAACATCACGCCCTTTCTCTTTGCTTATGTTGCTTAGGATCTTCAACACTACATCCGTGTATATTTATTTATCATCTATTGCAGATCTAAGGATACAATCAACACTTACACAATAAAAAATAAATAAATGGTTAAATAGAATAAGGATCTATTTAATGTTCTCCTATTTTACTTATTTTCCAACTTGAACTACTGGGCATGCAACTTTAAAAGTTGAAATATCCTCAACTATATCCTATGTTGCAACCATGGTATCCTTATCACTCTCTTCCACTACCATTAAGGTGGTTTTTATATGTTTTTAATGTCCATCATCAATATGGACTCCTTCAAATTTATGCTCTTGCTCAATGACATAAGAGCCCTTACTTTTACAAATACCCCCCTTGACAATCTTTTTGTCTCCCGTAACCTTCTATGGTTGTCAAGGCCATTTCCCTTCCAAATTATTCAATCTTCTTTGTAGACCTCATCATGAATGCATATTCATCATCTCCTAATGTTGTAACTATAAACTCATCATCCTCATGGTCCACAACTATAAGTTGGTCATCCATTCCATCCATCAAATCCCTAATCAATTTCATCTCTTTGTATATATTTATCATTTCATCTTCATCAATGAATTCTTCTTCATTATACCTTAACTCAAATTCTATTTGTTTACATGCTCATTCACTTGTTTGGTTTCCTCCTTCACAACCTCCTCACAAGATGTCATTTCTTTTGCAAAATATTCTTCAAATTTGCATTCTTCAACTTTATTTACAATATCAAATATGTTGGCTCAATCTTGCAAATATTCATCCAATTCATTAAAATTCACTTCAAGATCAACAATGTTGTTGTCCTCCCCTTCACTTGTAGCATCATATGTGTTGATTTCCTCTTCACCCACAACATCAACATGTGTGCTTTCTTCTTCCTTTGTACCTACAAATGTAGAATAATCAAATAATTTTACTGCCTTGATGGCCATGTCCTTCAAAGATTCCTCATTCTTTTCTTCATGCTTGATGGTTTTAACATAATCATTTTCATCTTCTTCACAATTTGCATTAGGCTCTACCAAATCAACACAATACATCAAGGAATTTGGATTTCCCAATGGAGTATCTCCTAGCATTTCACCTTCTTCTAATGTACACTCAACAATTTCATCCTCATAATCATAATCCCCATCTTCACTTCAATGCCTCTCCTCATATCCTTCACTATCTACCTCCTCTTCTATGAGCTCTTCCTCCATTCTCTGTCCCTCATGTTCATGCACATTAAATGCCCTGAAATGGCATGGATTTTCTACTTGCTCCAAGACTTATATCCTTTTCTTCATGAACTCACATGCATCTATGATTTCCTCTTCACTCAAAGTTCTTTTCCTCTTCACTATTTTCTTAAAATCTCTTACTTGACCAAGGGTTTCTTCAATCCCTTGAGTTGCTTCAAAAACTTCCAATTTGACCACTTTTCTGCATGCACTCAATTGTTTCATCCAAAGGCCTCTTTCTCATAGGATCTTCTTCCACTTAGAAAACCAAATTTCATCCTTCTATAAGCCATTTTCGTGCCTACTCAATGTGCAACTTCTTTTCTAACCTCACAACTCTACCCAAAGCCATTGTTGGAGCTATCTTATCCAACACCCAATGTTCTTATTCAAATAAATTTCCTCTCATAGTAAGATACCCAACACTTACTCTAGTTGGAATTGTTGGCTTCTCAAACCTTCTTCTAAAATACAAATTTTCCTACAAATTTATAAATCAAGGGATTTCTTCTCTTCAACTACCCACAACTTTAAATTCTCTCAACAAACTCTATCTAACAACAACCGGAGTTGTCTTCTCCCCTTCACCTGCAAATCCACCCATAACCTTAGTTATGGAGTTGTACTTCTTCAACAAGATACGCCTATTATGCAAGATACAAGTGCTATGATACCACCACCGATGCACTAGACTACCCTCCCCTACATATTTCATACACAACCACCAACACTAATACACAAAGCAATGGCACAATAGGCCTTAGGTTAACACTCACCTGCATAATTAAAACACTACAAACACCAATAAAGAAGAAGGCGCAATAGCATTGGAACTCCTATAAGCCATTTTCCAAAGTCACAACAAATCAAAGTTACAAATACACAAAAAATTAAGCACCCATACAAACACATAAGTCATAGATTGAAATTCTAGGCTCAATAGGCCTTAATTTGCTAATTCTTAAAAGAGTTACAAATTTACAAGAACCCTCAAAGTGCCATCAATTTTTCATCAAAATTCTAATCTTGTTGATCTAAGTCTCGGCAAAGGATTACATTGAATTTCCTCACAAATTCTAGAAACAAAATCTTTATTTGTAGTTTGGTATAATTTATTCTTTTTCACCTTCTTCTTCTGTCTCTATTCTTCTTCTCCTGTCTCTATTCTTCTGAGTTACGCGTGAACAAGTTAGTCTTGATGCAGATGAAAATGGCTTAAAATTGCAGTCCTTCAAATGTTTGGCCGAATTGCCAATTTGCAGGGGCGACGTTATAGGAAGTGATGGTTCTCCCGTCGCGGGTGGTGACATGGAAGGAGAGACTCTGCCCATTCAAGTAGGAGTTGCTCTGCCAATTCTGTCCCCAGTTGCGGGACATTGACTGCCAACCAGTGTTCGAACCTTTGATGGACACCGAATCGACATCCCCTGCACCTCCTACGTTGGTAATGAGCACCAAATTGAAGTAGGAGTGCCCATTCACTGTGAATCGAACTCCTCCTTTCCTCACGCATGGTACTCTGCACACATATTTATTAACCATGCAGCTTAGCATTTCATTCCAATCACCCCCAACTTGGAAATGAATATTCAGAATTGGAGAAGAGGAATATAATGAATAATCAATTACCTTCTGAACATGATGGGAACAATTCCACTTCTGTAGATGGCAATCTGTTGGAAAGCAGGTTGAGCCATGTCGAAATGTTGCAGAGGTGGATTGCACCATCCTCCATTGTCGTTGGGAAGAGCAGAGTTAGGAGGGCAGAGGTTAGTCGCAGTAACTGTCACAGTGCCCGGTAGACACCACTGAGGGTCGGACTGGTCGTTACATTTCATTTCATAGCAGGCTCCGCAAGCTTCTCCATTGTTGAAAAGCGCCGTGCTCAGAGCCGCAGTGTTCGTTCCATAGCCTTGGCTGTACAAATTACCGTATCCGCACGCACCGCCTGACAAATTAATTTCACGATCGATTTGCTTAGCTAACACAATCTATTAAAATTATTTCTCTAAATCTGAAACTGTAAAGCCAGTATTTTTTATCCTATATCTACGCCCATCCAGATCTCCATAGGACTGGAGTTTTGCGGATCTGTAAACTTACCCATTGTGCCAGAGGCATCGCTGCCACCGTAAAACGTAGCATGCGCGGATTGCCAGCTGCTATCTACTGCATAAGCTGAAGTAGCTAACCACAAGAAACCGAGCATTGTGGCCAGCTTTACAGGCGCCATTTGACAAGGAAAGAAAGAGCCAATTAAGGATAGTTATACTTCTCCTTAATTGATATCTGACGATATCGACCGAATAAGTAGAATAGATATCAGAACCGATGTCTGACTCGATATTTGATTGGTGCACTCGCAGAGATCTCTAAATTTATAGAACGGGGAGGTGGACGAGCTGCCTTTCATCTGACTGCCCAAACTCCCAATATTTCTTCCGCCGGCTGCCGTACCCACCGGATTGTGCGGAAATTGCGTAGACTTGATCTCATATGGATAATACCAAGCTGCACCCCACGTTCAAACAACGGGCTGCATTCGTATCCCACGGGGCGCAATGGGGCCATCTGCACATGGGGTTCAAGAATTGCGGGAGTTTTGGCATGATGGACGCAGCAGGCGATTCTTCTAATTGGAAGAGTGTGACCATAATAGAACCGATACTCTTGTAAAGTGCCCCAGATGCTGTGCGACATTTAAGGAGCGTTGTTATTGTTTTTGGTTTTTAATGGAGCACTGTTATGGTTGAAATTGATTATTAATGGTGCACTGTCTTCGTTTCATGGTTATGGTTTGCAAGGGTTTAATGGTTATTAATGGAACACTATCTTCGTTCCATGGTTATGGTTTTGGTTTAATGGAGCACTGTCTTCGTTTCTTAATGAAGCTGATTATGGTTTTGGTTTTGGTTTAATGGAGCACTATCTTCGTTTCTTAATGAAGTTGATTATGGTTATGGTTTAATGGATGACTGTCTTCGTTTGGGCATGCCAATTAGATGCACATGTGAAATTAGAGGCATGGTAATTAGACAATAATTTGGACTGTCAATTAGAGGCATTATGGGTTCATGCCAATTAGGGTTTTCTATGGTTTCATGGTTCGACTTTAGGATAGCCTTTGTTCCACCCAAATAGTAACTTAAAGTATATTTCATAATTGAGTGAAGGTTTCATGGTTATGGCAAATTTAGTTATGGTTTAATAGTTTGAAGGTTATGGCAAATTATGATATGTGCAAATTGACTTCATTTATTGCTTCCATTATGTGATTATATTGCTTTCAGTGATTGTTTGAATTCGTAATGAATGGTTGTTAATTTCTTAATGAAGTTGATTATAGGATTGATGCATGCTTGAGATGCACGATGGCGCTCTGAAATAATTTGGGCATGCCAATTAGATGAATAATTTGGACTGTGAATTGGAGGCATTCTAAGAAGAGTATGAGGAAAGAGTATTTGAATGCTTGATTATGGTTATGGTTTAATGGAGCACTGTCTTCGTTTGGGCATGCCAATTAGATGCACATGTGAAATTAGAGGCATGGTAATTAGACAATAATTTGGACTATCAATTAGAGGCATTCTGAGTTCATGCCAATTAGGGTTTGTTAGGGTTTCATGGTTTCATGGTTTCGGCTTTAGGATAGCCCTTATTCCACCCAAATAGTAACTTAGTATATTTTATAATTGAGTGAAGGTTTCATGGTTATGGCAAATTCAATTGTGGTTTAATGGTTTGAAGGTTATGGAAAATTCTGATATGTGCAAATTGACTTCATTTATTGCTTCCATTTTATGATTATATTTCTTTCGGTGATTGCTTCAGTGATTGTTTGAATTCGTAATGAATGGTTGTTAATCTCTTAATGAAGTTGATTATAGGATTGGTGCATGCTTGAGATGCAAGATGACGCTCTAAAATAATTTGGGCATGCCAATTAGATGAATAATTTGGACTGTGAATTGGAGACATTATGAGTTCATGGGATTTGGACATGCCAATTAGATGAATATGTGAAATTTGGATTGATTTCTAAGAAGAGTATGAGAGAAGATGAAAGAGTATTTGAATGTTTGATTTGGTCTGTATCTTTCATTTTATGAATACAAAATATATATATATATATATATTATGGAACTGTGTAAAGGTTTATGGCCTTAGGACTATGTTCTATTTTAAAAAAATCATAGCTTGGAAATTAATTTTATTACAACTATATAACAATACTCGTCTAAACTAATCAATCAAATTTTCACTTATAAACATTGATATTATCATGAAATGGATGCTAAAAAATTACACCAAGCTTAGGTGTATGAATATGTGTTTTCAATTTTATCTCTAAAGTCTAGACAAGGCAACCCTCTTTCTTTCTTCTGTCATAATATGGTCATGTATATTTCTTGTCAAAGTCCTTAATTGGATGTTCTCTTCCTTATCTCGAATCAACTCTAACATCCATGCTTGATTTGGTAAACGAGGGTTAGTTAGAGATGCCCTCTTTCAGGTCCCTAATGAACATAAGGGTGACAAGGTCAAAACTAATCTTCCCATTTTTTGTTTTTCTTTTGGCACACTGTTAATGAGTTGTACAATTGATTTATGTCCATCTTCAACAGACTAACAAACCAAAGAGCTTCATTTCAATAAAAAACTTATGGATTTGTTTAAGACCATAAGATCTCCAACTGTGACTCACATATTAGTGTCTGAAGCCTTTAGCTTTTCCTCAATAGTTATTTGTAGTATGTTGGACATGCCTATGTGTTTGTCCCATCTACAGTTAGCCCTCATTTTGTATTTTTCTAGAATTTTGGTTCTCATTTAAAAAATTGTCATTACTCTTCCAGAAGTAATGCAATATGTAGCAGGGAAATAGTGATACCACCTGCTCTCATTCTTGTCAAATTGCACATGGTCTTGACATACGTGCATGAGGTGCCCACTTTTTTGCCTGTAAATTCTTGAAGTGGATTCCAAAATCAAAGTTTCCATCAACTATTATGTGTAAAATTCTAACAAGTTGTTGAGGCTCTCCTTCGCAATTTTGAATGTGACATGCTTGAAGGAGCATTAAAGCTTGAACTGAAAAACAATGAATCCATGTAGTAGGTAGGAGTGCCAAGCTATTACCTCTATATTGACTTTGTAAATCTATGAGTTGTTGTGCATTGAAATTATACCAAAATGTAGAGTTTTATCACTAGTGGATTTGGACCCAAAATCCGACGACCTCCGACGAAGAAGGACTATGTCGTTGGATTTCACCTTGAAAATTCAAAATTTGATGATTTTTTTAAAATTGATAGAAGGAGACGTCAGATATCCGACGGATATGTTGATTTCCGACGGCTCTGTGGATATCTGACATCATATTAAGCATTGGGATGTCGGATATCCGACACCAAGCTATACAACCTGAGGATGTCGGAAATCCGACATCAATTCTCCAACGGTAACTAGGTTCAAGGCATCGAATATCCGACAGAAGGATGACTTTTAAAACTTATAAATATTGAAACATTCCGACATGTTTGCTATACAAGCGACAGTTTGCGGAAGTTTTTTTATTCAGCAGACTGTTTTTCGGTGGACTATTTTTCATTATTTCCATTGTTTTTGAGATTCAAGCGAGCGAAGTGTGGAGCTTCATTTTCTAAGATCGATAATCTTCATTCAAGCTCTTTACGAGAAAATGTCAATTAACAATATTCCTGATCCAGACGAACAAAATCGACAATTGCTTGCTAAATTGTGGGAAGGAGTTGAAAGAAGGGGTGATAGGAAATGCTATTTTCCATGTAGTCAATACAGGGGCTTTAAGAGGAGAAGAATTTTGATCACAACAGCCAGAAAACATTGTAGGGAGCATGGGCATGCTGAGGGGAGACATGAATACCATCCATTTGTAAGTTTTGCATTATATATGTTTTTATTTTGATTACTTTTGTAAATTTATGTATTGATCGTGGTTTAAATAGATGGGGACTAACATGGACAATAAATATTATTTTAATATTAAATATTTATTATACTATTTCTTTTTATTTTGTGCATGTTGAATCTAGGGAACAGTAGAATAACTCATTTATTTATTCGTTAGTGAGACTAACTCACTCACCGGGGAAAGCACTTAACTCTCTATATTTGTGACACTTTCCATCATGATAATAGAAATAACGACTATATTGGCATGTTGTAATTTCTCTTATATTTTCTCTATATAAATTACCATAGCATCATTTATCTTACCTTAGTGGAGTACAGTATGAAAAATTTTGGGTTATATTTGAGTATTTTTGCTCAGTAATTGGGTCAATTATTATGTCTCTTGGATAGTTTGGATGCACCTATTTGACCAACAATACAATTGGCCGTTGTTCTTTTCATCCCAACAGTACAAAATTTGTTACATTTTAAATGCATCACATAAATGTTTACATTTTGCGTTTGAAATTTTTACATTTTGCGTTTGAATTTCTTATATTAACTTTTATCTATTGATGGTTTCATGTAATTATAAAGGAAAGACATCCTAGGGCACTTCGTCCGGAGGAAGTGCTTCCAGAACAACTACCGGAAGCTATGAATATTAATGGAGAACAAGTTAATGATCACATTAATGAAGAAGATGATCATACTGAAAACATAGTTGAAGATGATGTTACAAATAATTTGATCCGTGATTCATTTAATGTTGGAATGGATGTTGATGATGATGATCATGATCATGAAAATGATGAACATTTTGATGATATTCATGATATACCTCTTCTTGATAAGGCATACGAACCCCTTTATGAGGGCTCCAAGACAAATCTTCTCTCTGCTATATTATTGATAATGAACTTGAAGGTTATGAATGGTCTTTCAAACATATCAGTCACACGGATGTTAAGGTATGTAATATATTCCATCACAAAATATATATGATTGTGTATTTTGTTGTTCATTCATATATAAGTCAAATTATTACGGATGAAATTTGTTCCATTAATATTATTTCTATATTATATTAACTAGATTTTTATTTTAATTTGTTGTAGCATGATAGGTGAATATTTGTTACCACCGTCAAATATTTTACCTCGCACATATTGAGATTTATCTGCCATCATGAAAGAAATTGGAATGCAGTATGAAGCAATTCATGCATGCCCCGATGACCATGTTCTATATTACAATCAACATGAATTTGCAACAGAATGTCCTGAATGTCATATCAGTAGATATTGCACAGATCAAGTAACTAAAAAGGTGCCTCGCAAGGTTCTACATTATATTCCCATTATTCCACTCCTGCAATGACTGTTCAGGTGCAAAAACATAGCGCAGTTTATGGATTACCATGCACGGAACAGAAGTAAAGACGACATTATTTGGATGCCTACAGATGGGTCTGCATTTAGAGATATGGAGGAAAAATGGCCTCACTTTAAAGAAGAACCTCGTAATCTTAGGATTTCTTTAGCAGTAGATGGTATCAATCCATTTGCAGAGATGAGATCCATTTACTCGGTGTGGCCTATTTTTGTTATCAACAACAACACTCCTCCATGGTTGACAATAAAGAGGGAGCACATAATGTTGTCGATGATTGTTCCAGGTACGAACCCTACAGTTTTTTTTTTAATGTAGTGGTATCTCATTTGTCGTATTTTTGTCGCATAATTTCATATATATATTTAATGTTTTTCTATTGTGCAATATGGTTTAATATATATAATCTAAATAGTACGTCTCATATTTATATTTTTTATATGTTCAAATCAATCAGGTAAGTACCAAGTGAAAGATATGAATGTATATATCGAACCTCTTATTGACGAGCGACTTAAGTTATGGAATGGAATCACTATATATGACATATCTATACCAATACAACAAAGGCAATTTCAATTCCATGCAATGCTTGTATGGAAAATACATGATGCCCCAAGGTTAACCCATTTTTGTGGTATGTAATTATAAGTTCCACTTTATTTGCAAAAAGTTATGCGAACTACTAGTTAATATACTACACAAGCATGTTTTTCTAAATAATCCAGTCATTTTGCATATAATTATAATTGACATAGATATTCCATCTCTTTATGTAGGTCTTCAGACAAAGGGGAAATTTGCATGTCCAATTTGTGCTCCTAAGATCAAATCTCATCGTTCAAAAATCTTAGGAAAGGAGGTGTTTGATGAGTATAGGCACTTCCTCTATAAGAATCATAGGTATTGAACTACCGAAAAACATCTGTTCAATGGCAAGAAAAAACTGCAAAGAATGACACCTCGCCTATGGAAGTTGCAATATAATAGAAATCGTCAAGGTACATATAATGAATCATCATATATGATATGTTATATTGTATGTTTTTTACTGTAATTGACATTAATTTATGTAATTTCATGATTGTCATTCATGTGATCATGAAGGCATTAATGGGCTTCCACGAGGAATGAAAAGTCATCCTAGACAATTCAGTAGGTTTCCCTACTATGAGCACCTACAAATTGCTCATCTATTTGATACAATGCCTATCAGAAAAAATATGACCGAAACATTATGGCGAATATTGGATGGAAGGAGTGACAAAGAAAAAATTGTCAAAATTTGCAAAGACATTCAAGATAGCAACCATGCAATGAAAGACGTCATTCAATTTCATAGCAACGGAGAGCAAATTAATATAAACTCCTTCCATGGATGTTAACGGACCAGCAAAGTAATGTTTTAAAAGAAGTCATTCAAAAAATTAAATTTCCCACCGGATTTTGTGCGAACATGAAGAATATCATAACAAAGAAAGGTGATTTCGCGGGGGTGAAAACTCACAATTGGCATGTCATCATGAAGGTAATTATTATGGTATAGATTTAAATTTTTTTTTAATTCATCATCATCATCATCAACATCGTCATATTTATCATCATCATCCTCATCATCTTCATCATCTTCATCATCACCATCATCATGATCATCATCATCGATCTTTTGCCATATGCCAAACATGGATGCACCAAGTAGTCAACTGGGCTAGTTTGGAGATTAATATCTCTCAATCACTGGTCATTGGTGTGAATTATTTATAGTGCACAAAGATCCTATATAACATAGATTGTGGGGAATCTGATGAAATTAAATTTGAGTAACGGAGTTGCAAGAACGAGGCTTCAACTTCCATTAAAAAATGCTTTTGTGCATAATTTTTTTGCCATGTGAAAGTGAAAATTTTATCAATAAGCCTCGCTATATTTTGGTGATCTTGTCATTACGAATCTCACAAAATGCACAAAATTAAAATACAATTCTCGAAAGTGCCAAAATTCCGCTGATGATTTCCCAAACAAGCCAAATGTCAATCCACATCATTTCAAAGGTTAGGCCCCTTCATGAAAACTCTTATCACGTGGATGTTGTCTAAGTGTTCAATCATTTCTAAATATCCACTATCTATTAGAATATCCCTTTCACTAAAGAAGCAAGTTGTGCAACAATTTTTGAATCATCAATGAAAGAGAATGCAAGTTGATTAAATGGAATTTAATGTGAAGACGACATAATCTGAGTCTCTGTAGATTTTTTTCATCCTAAACGTCAATCCATTGATCTATCCTCGCACTAGTTAGAAAGTTAAAATTTTGGACCCTTAAGGTTACAAAATTCTTAAAATATATTTATTTAAAGGGAAATCAAATTTAAAAAAACAACACAATAATAAAAACAAATAAAATATTATTCAAACTTCCCCTTTTTTGTGTTTAAAATGACTAGACAACTTTTGGGATCTTTTCGAATTAGGCACAACTTACCCATGCTTTAAAATAATAAATTAAGTTTTCCACATATTCAATAAATGTATATATTCATTGGAAAGGATGCTTGGAAATATGGTCATTTTGAAGAAGTCATTGCATGTTTTCCTAGAAGAGTAAATGCGCAAGTGAAGCTCATGCAAAATCCAAATATCACTTGCAAAGAAACTAATTTGCCACCGATGATGGGTGATAACTCTAAATTCATCGGTTTTCGATAATGCTTAACGCTCCAAAGTGCAACAAAGACGACGTAGTGAAATGTCATTTCTATAATTTAGCCATATTAATTATTGACTTGGGGCTCTATTTCAATCATTTTTATAACATTGGAAAGGTATCGATGAGAGCTACGACCTATCCGTTATAATTTTCATAGATTATATACCAAATAGTATAGAAATTTCAATACAAAATAAGACCATAGCATTAACAACCAAAGGGATTGATTTGACTAAGGATCTTATATGGTGCAAATTATTATGAAATAAGTATGGTTCAGGATTATATGGTAATGTGGGGAAACAATTCACATGCACATACAAATTAAGGGATCATCTTACCATTACGTATTAAATGTGAAATTTACGTTTAATATACTTCATGAAAAGTCTAAAAGGGGAATTTGAAGCAACTGAGAAAGACAAAAAGTGGAACACAAGTGTCATATTAATTTTCTATTTTAAGGATTCTAAAGTTCACCAAATGGGTACATTAAATGTATTTCTTATCATTTATTAAGTAAGACAATAGCAAAATCCACTAGGGAATATATAAGAAGGTCAAGTATAATCCCATTTGAGTCTATAAATTGTAAATAATTCCATGAGTTAGGGGCTTTTGGCACTCAACATTTTCATGTACTATTTCTGCATGTTAAGGGTTGTAATCGTGGGTTTTTCGGGCACTCCTTGAGATTGCTGAAGCATAATATGAGGTTCAACACTGAGATAATTCACTCTGCATAACTTGGGATCAATCTAGGAATTTACTCTCAGTGGAGGTATCGCTCAAAGGTAGGCGAGGATGAGGTAACACAAAAAGTGTTGTCGTATGGAAACATTGGCTAGACTAGAGCAGAAATCAATACAAAGACCAGACCAACACCAGCATATCCAATATTTCATTCTGTGAGAAAGATATAGACTGTGTTAATGTGACAAGCTACAGGACCAATACGAACAAGACTGAGATTGAGTAGCAATTTTTTAATTTGGGCGCGAGTAGAGAGCGAGTAGGCCGAAATTTCTCGTTTATTCCAACAGTGAGACCATGTTAATGTGAACAGCTACAAGACCAATACCAAGACTGAGATTGAGTATCGCATTTTTTATTTGGGCGCGAGTAGAGAGCGAGTAGGGAATTTTTCATTCAGCTGCGAGCAGGGGAGGATCACAATGACCAAGGTTAGTTGCTTCTAAACTAACAAACCCTTATTATTCATTCATCTGCATTTGAAGTTTTAATAAATGCAATTAGCTATGGATTGAGTAGCACATTTTTCATCTGGGCGTGAAACAATGTCTTGCGGAGCACAAACATGCCCTACAGGGCCAAACCCCTTTCCTTTTATCCAATGTGTGGGCCTATAGGAACAACTATAGGGATGCACACTACCCATGACCTACGGAGCTCTCACCGAGTAGGGCATTTCTCATTTAGGTGCTAGCAGGGTAGTACGATTTATGGCCTTATAACCCAATTTGGAGAAAGAAAGTTTGAATGGCAATGCTCAGTCTATTATTACCAATGTTTACAGATAATTACAGCATATCATGGCCCTCTAGGTTTTTTGCACTCTAATCTACAGGAAATTTTTAGGTTTTTTACAGGGTATCCAAGTTGGGTGTGTGACCAAGATGTTAACAATCCCCGTGTGAACCCACTATCCACCTAGCAGGAGACAAAAGGTTGCTCCACCCATTGAACCCTTCTTTCTTCGCTACTTGTGTCCCTCACGGGGATGCAATGGAACTACTGATGGTACCCCTTTCTCCTCATGGGGATGCAATGGAACTACTGATCCTACTCCTTCCCCTCACGGGGATGCTTTCAACGTTTATTACCTTGGAATGATAGACCCCAAACAGCAGCAATGTGTCATTCTCCTTAGCAAATGAAGGTGGTTTTGATAATGAAGAGAGAGAGGTACCCCTTCTTGGTTCTTTGGGCCACCATAGAAAATTGCCATTACAATGGAGCATTTTGAATCACTTGTATTCAGTAACAGAAATTTGGACATATGTTGCCAACTTCCCTTCTGAAGTTATTTCGATGATTCCAGAATTTGAAGGGTAGAAATGGTAAACAAACCCAAACAAAAGTGGAAGATAGGATGGTTCATCCTTGGATTGAAACCAGTGGCCCAATATTTAATGAATAATCTTTCCCTATTCATGAAGTTTGAACCATGGACCTTTGTCAAAACCTCTCTCATGCTCTGCATTCTGAAGCAAAAATCACCAAAAAGTAACCTCTTCATAGAAGGGATCAATCAAAGCCTCCTTAAGGTTTCCACTTTTCTGTGATTCAGTTTTTTTGAGTTTTTTCTTCAAAAAAACTCCCAAGTCTTATAGAATGTAGTGTTTTAGATGTACTAATCTTATAATGCATTAAGTACATCTAACACTGGGGATTGATGAGGAATCTTGATAACATTCACAAGAACACATCGATTGAGTCATGAAAATGGGAAAAGGGCAAAGAATGAGGAAATGCCCATGGAAAAACACACTAACATTACTATATGAAAAGATAATATGAGATAATTTTATTAATGTCCAATGAATGCCCACAATAAGTAGGTCACAGGGACTAAAAGGGTTCATCCAGTGTAAGTACAAATTGGGAGTGCAAAATCAACTCCTATACCATATTACCAACATTATCGAAAGGTGATAAAGATTAGGATCTATGAAGAAATGGAAATATTATACATAGGCACTGGAAATATTGTTTTCTTCTTTAAAAAGCTGCATTTATTAAATATTTAGAATCAAGTTATGGGAAAAGAGTGGTCCGACAAGAGCTCTCTGCCTATATAAGCAAGGAGGAATTTCTAATAATTTTGCCACATAGTGTGTATGTATTTTGCAAGGGTCAACTAAATAACTATCTCTAATAAATTCTCTAGCAAGAGTTAACTCCCATGGAATAGTACAGATAAATTAACATTTCACTATATGAATCAGGAACAGTTATAAACATATTTGCTTTAGACCCTAGGTTGCAACATTGCAATAGATAAATAATAAATAAATGTTCAAGCCTTGAACAGTTCCTCTCAATAGTTGAAGCACTAGGCTCCAATGTGTCTAATAGGTGAGAAAAATGCTTTTGCATCTGGTAGTGTGATATCAATTGGACTAAAGGAGAATTTGTCCCTTCTTCACGACAAGGTATGAGGCATTGGATGAATCTCTAGTAGCCTGAATTGTAGTGTTGAAAAGGGTGTCCAATTGAAAAGGAGGTTGAAACTGTGGTATAACATACCATGGATGAATCATTAGTGTTGTTACCTCCCAAACCTGCACTTCAAATGTTACAAAGTCCTTTAACAAAGTGAAAACCGAGGGGCACTTAGGAAGGTTACTTATTGTCACCTCAACAACTCTTCCACTCACCTAGGCTGGTTCTTTTTTGGCACAAGGGGGGAAACCCTAGAAAGATGGTTTTTGATGTTTCCTTAAGGATTAAAATGGATGGTAGAATTTTCCAAGACCAATGCCTGTCCAATTAGGCTATGGAGGTAGGAAAGATTTAGAACAAGAGGGTTAAAATATGATGGAGAAGACGTAAGTAAGCCATTATAGATGTGCCATAATTAGTTCAAAACAAGTTTTCAGATTATGCAAGAATAAAGTGAGAGCAATTAAACAAAACACACCACCACAACCTTGAAATTACAACCAAAAATAATGTGCAAGCAATAAATAAAGAAGGCAGCAACAACCTCTTCGAGCAATGGATTTGTCATCAGCAAGATCCTTCAATAATTCAATATTACATCAAGGATTAGCAAGGGTTTAACAATCTCTGTCTTAATTTCTTCTTTTGGGACAAAATTTCCCTTCTACAAAGATAATCCAACAACAAATTAATGGCAATTTTGGAAAAATCCCTAATAATCCATGAAAAGAATAAAGAGATGAAGAAACCTTAACTTGAACCAATGCCCTTTTTCCAATCCTCCCAAAGATGTCCAATGAAGTACTTGGTGGGGAAATCCCTATCTTCTAGCCATGCCTTTAGAAAATGGAAATTCTCCTTTAGTTACAGGCTTCCATCCTTTGTAAACCCTAAACTAGGGTTTAGTATTTTTAGGGTTCAAAGAGTAGAAAAAATATTATAAATGCATGAAATCATCCACTTACCTAGGGTATACCTCCCTAGGCACCTTTCCAATATTTTAGGGCTCTTTTGACTCTTGTGCACCTCCTCATTGATGTTTAGGGTCTCCAACTCCAACACTCCTCTCCTCCATGAAATTATGTCTTGTTTCATCCCTTATATCTTTTTATGTTGGGACCCTTTTCCCTGTTGAAAGGTATCATACATCTGTCTCGGGGACAAAAATTGGTGTTGTTTATATGATTATATTGGAAGATCAAGTAGAATAATTGCTTCATCAATATCCCAAAAGGCCTGCAATATTGATTGATATAAGTGGTATAATTTCTCCTTCCACATTGTCTTCCTGATAATTTTGGAAATCAGGAGGGGCGTGACAAGGTGGTTTTAAGGGAATCTTGGGAAAAATAGGTGTTCTCAGTTTCAGACCATACTTCCTTCTTCCCGATTGGACTCATTATTTTTTCCACCCTATATAAATTAATCTTTTGGTAGTCAATACTCCAGTTTTTGGCTTGGACCTTGAACCAAAACTATAATAGGACAAGTGGGGCATTAGGAAAGGGAAGTCGTTCATCTAGAAATTTTCCAAGGTTTCATCACAACTACTAGCATGTTTCTCATCAACCATAAATCTGAACTTGAGCCCAAACACTAAAGTGCAATTGAACTATTTAGTATAGCAGGCATTGGAAAAAGAGTTGGAAGTATAGGAAGGTTGATCCTAACCTCTTCTATAATGTTCTAAACTCTCATTACTAATTCTCAAAGTCAACTATGGGACTTTCAATCTCTTGAGAAGGACATTGCATGAGATGATGATGATTGATGGGATCTTCACTGGAATGCAATGGATAATAGCAAATTTCCCTCTCAATGGAGCATTTTGAATCACTTCTATTCAGATCAAGCATAATGCTGACAGGACGATGAACCCCAGTTAAATTCTATTTTGGGCTAGTACAATTACTCTTTTCCATGTAAAACTTTTGATTATTTATTTAAGAATTTAGCAAGTTAAAGGAAAGATCAAAAACAAAATAAAAAAAGGACATATTGTGACAAAAAATATTTCTACTAACCATAAGATTGCATAATTAATCACGACCATGTTTAAAACCCGAGCTTGAAGCCTGAGCCTGAATAAATATCTCTGAAGTTGTGCACTTTCAACAATTTTATACCAATTCTTGCAACATCAACAATCATCTTTGTTCGAAAAAGAGGAATTTGTCCGAAGTATTATTGGGTCGTGGTTGTAGGTGAATGCTACTACTTTTTTATGCTCCAAAATGGTTTGAAAAAACTCCCTTAAATTGTGAAAAGTTCCCAGGATTCATCAAACGACTGGTATGTTGGTAAAAGACACTCCTGAAACCTTATCACAATCTGTCAGTAACCTTCAAAAAATTGTCCTTCAAAACATCGTCTATATTAGCATCTTTTTGGTTTCACACAAGGTATTATTCCTTAGTATTATTCTTACTAATCAGTGGTCTACACATTAGTTCCGATCCATAAGTTTTAATCTATGATTGTGGTTTGGTTTCTTCAAAATGCTTGCATTCTAGAAGAAAAGTGAATCCCCACATTCAATTTTTCAACTCCAGTGATAGCTTCATTTAAATTGTATTCCCTAATTGTGGTTTTGAACGTTGGGTGTGTTATTAGTGAAGTAGAAGTGAATTCCATTATGTGTGTTGATCCCTATAAGTTTTGAACGTTATGTGTGTTATTAGTGGTTTTAAACGTTATGTGTGTTATTCCCTATAAATTTTGATTTCCATTTGAAATTGGTGCAAAATTATCTAAAACCATCTAATAGTTAATTTGGATATCAAATAAAGTTGGCCTACAGTTGTGTTACCAGCGGTCTTGAGTTTCAGCTTGGCAATGGTGACCCATGCCAGTCGTCACCGTTGCCATGCTTAAACTCAAGACCGCTAGCAACACTCCTCGGATCGAGTCACATTGTAATTAGTATTAGTAAATGACTGTTCTTTAAGTTCACAATTTTGTCCTGCATAATGAATGATGTAATTAGATGTATTTTATGGTTGCCTGGAGGAACAGGAGTTGTAGGGCTCCAAGTCTTACTTATCTCTTAGGTGTGGGGTACTATTTCATACTTAACATCCCTCTAGTTTGGGAAAAATTTCAACATCTGTTTCCACATGTGAAGACTTTTATTGGTTATTATGTGGACATGGATGGTTGCTTCATTTTCCAAAGTGGACAATCTTGATGGGTGCAAACCCCTTTGAAGACCTTGCTTGTTGAACAAGTAATCTTGACGGAAGCCTTTGGAGGAGCCTAATGTGAGCATCTTTTCGTTTCTTTGAGCACTTGGTGGGTTGAAATTCCATGAGTAAGGTATGGATTCACTCCTAAGGTACTAGCTCATAATTGAGAATATCGGTTGTTGGGATCAAAAGGACTACAAATCCATCCTTAATGTAAAGTCAAATAACCTTGTAGGTTGGATCCCCCATAATGTTTTTCTTTCATGGTGCCACCATATGAGTTTTAAAAGTAAGATTAATTGGCCCCATCCCATTATGAAGTAGAACCATGTGAGATAGATCATATAACACTATTAGCATCATGATACTCCCAGTTGTGGTTACTATTTTTTATTAAGCTCATGAACATTTATATGCAGTTTATTGTTTCTACTATCACTGTGTTTTTGTGATGAATGATTGAAGAATGTTATAAGTGTGCCTAAAGAATTATGAACATGGATATATACAATTCCTTATATTTATTATCACTTTTTTTTATGTGATGAATTCATTTGCATGACTTGAGTATATCTGAAGCTCTCCTTGAGGTCCCATGAATGAACTTGAACACTTGTTGCATTCATTTAATTTGAAAGAGTAGTTATAGTTTGAAAGAGCTCTCTCCTTTCCTTAGCTAGCATTCATTGAAAGGAAAGGCTTATTTTATTCATATGCATTTGCATGGTTTGAGTCAGTCATCACACCACGAGTTGCACTTCCATCACCCAACTAAGTAATACAACCATTAAAATTTAACTCGTTAACTCAACACACTTTAACCTCGCTTGAGGATAAAAAGAATTTGGTAGTTAGGTAGGACACCGAGGATAGGCATCCAAATAATTCCCCCTTTTCATTTTCATCTGAGACATAGTTGTTGTCCTCTACGGTACTAAAATACTCTAGTATTTATTGACACGGTCATTGACCAGTTTGTGGAGAGGGCCTCCCATTGTTTCGGGGGTAAGCCGCAAGGATTGGTTCCGGACGGACTTTGTGGAATACCACACTCCACTTAGCTC
This sequence comes from Larix kaempferi, assembly GCA_027924585.1. Classification (NCBI taxonomy): domain Eukaryota; kingdom Viridiplantae; phylum Streptophyta; class Pinopsida; order Pinales; family Pinaceae; genus Larix; species Larix kaempferi. Next base: position 20,667,439 of record BSBM01000007.1, on the reverse strand, counting down.
CTAATGCATATTGATCCATTGTCTTCCTTGTATTTTCTGGACACCATACTGGTGATACAAGGATGATAAGGCAGAAGTGCCAGTATCCTTCTCCGACATGCCATGAATGAGGTAGCTTAGTAACTTCTCTTCTAGGGTTCTTTACCCCGGATCCCTTTCGGTAGAGGGATATCCTTCCATTATTGGTCTCTCATTTTGTATTGTTCGACTTGGATTTCATCACCTTGCGAAGGATACAACTTGTTGAGGTCTCCAGCTCTTAGTTAGGAGGTTTTGCTTGCTATTTCACCTTTTTAGAGGGTCTTTTTCTTTTTAGTGCTACTTGTTGGCATTCTAGCCACTTTTGTTTTAGCTCGCTTACTGTGACACTGGTCCCAGTATAGGTTTTTGAGCTTGCTTTTTTGGCCTGCGAGCCTTGTCTTTTCCTAGCTCCCCTTCTGCACACTCGGTTGCTTAAGGGTTTTTGAGTTCTTACACAGTCAGTTACCAATTATCTGATGATGTGTGATGTCCTCTTCTCCTAGATCTTCGAGATGGTTGAGTTAGATGGTCTTCTCAAGGGATTGAACACCCCTTGATGGAGCCACTAACTCTTGACCTTAGGAGTAGTCTAGAGGACCACGTGATCACATCATCCGTGTGGACTTTTCCATTTACTATGATGATGGTCTTTCAGGTTATATGGAACAATGGTACCTTTGAGAGAGAGATGATTGGTTGTACCCCACCTTGGTTGATTATCTTATGGTCTTTCCATTTTGTCGATAATATTTGTGTGGTACCTTGCCTTTTACCTTTTGGGCCTTTTACTCATCTTGGTATATCTTTTGATTTGTACCACCTTTTATGTTTTTGGTCTTATGGGTACTACGGTAGTTTGTCCACATTTGAGGTACACCCCCTTTGTCCATAGTTGTTATGAATCTTTATACCCACTTCATACCACCCTCCAGACCTTAGTTAGGAAGGTTGCTTGCTATCATACCTTTTGGTGGTCCTATTTGAGTTACAAGAGGTAGTTACAAGAAGATATTGCATATAAGAGGTAGTTACAAGGAGTTATTTCCTATAAGAGGTAGTTACAAGGAGCTATTCATGCATATATTTGACATTATTTGACCTTCCATCTCTTTGTCATGTCAAATAACAGGTAGTTACAAAGACCGATTGCAATATATATTAGACCTTATTTGTACCTTCCCCACAATGGTTGATTTAATTTTGGTCCCAAGGGTTATGAGTCTAATTTATAACCACTCTTTTCTTTTTTACTTGTACCTTACTGGTTGGTTTTTTGACCCTTTGGTTGGTCCTTGTACCTTACTGGGGGTCGTGAGTCTCTCTGGCCTCAGTCTGCTGGCTGTCAGCTCATCTTTATTGTGATTGTACTAAGCCTTTTGACTGTCATTGACTTTCTTTGATTGACCATCCCATATCCCAGTCATCTCTCTCTCTCTGGTTTGTACTAACCCTATAATAGGGTCACTTGGTTCCTAGAGTTGACTGGCCTCTAAGAGGCACAGTCATTTCTGAAAGTAACTCTTCTGAGTATATTACAAGAAACGTCTACACCCAAGTAATCAAATATGTGTTGGTTATAAGACTTAAGTAATAAAATTGTTGGTAATCAAATACGTGGTAAATAATTTGAATTAAGTAGTTAAGGCTTGTCCTGTCAGACAAAATTGTTAGTAATCAAATTATATTTGTTGGTAAAGAATTTTAATAGTGGTGGAACTCGACCTCGATTGAACTTGTGAGGAAAATTATCTTGGAGAATAAGTGTCCTGACAGAAAACTGAGTAGAACTATGACTTTATTTGTTGAACCATGACCTTATCATAACTAGAACAGATTGCTCCAGACTTCCATTTGTGCTAAACAACACAATAAAATTTGAAACAACAAAAGGAAAGTTTGCAAGATGGCAAGCATTGTTTTGATGTTATAACTGTACTGTTCATGAGCACATTTCTGGGAAAGCAAAAAGCATTCCTAACTTTTTAACAAGAGAATATTTGACACAAAAGTGTGTTGTTAATTTTTAAGAAGCGGGCCTGAAGCAAGCGGGCCTGAAACAAGTGAGCCTGGTGCAAGCGAGCACGAGGCAAGCGAGTGTAGAAGTTCAAAGTAGAATCCAGTGGGCCCATAACCCACAAGTAAACATGAAAATCTATGCTTGGACCGGAGGAAAAAATCATATCTATACTATCAATGATAATATGAGTTGGTTGGATTATATGCAAGACTGGAAACCTAGGTGGGAGATGAGACATGCTGAAGTATTAGATGCTAACTGACAGGGATCTGATGCTTTTATTAGACTAGTGCCAAAACTCAGAAGAATGCCTATGGGATCTAGTATTGTACCAGAGATGATTTACAACAACTCCTTGAGAAAAGCAGTTGATGCAAGCAATTGGTTAACTCACCTATACCATGATCTTAACTTAATCTCGACGGAGGGCTCTACACCTCACCCCGGGCTATGACTAGAACAGAAATACTATTGTATTAACCGGATACGTTCTTTGGAAGCATGGCCACATTAAGATGCTAGTCTCCGGTTTCCCAGTACTACACACACTTATGAAAAATATAAAAAAATATGGTGGAAATTCTTGAGAAAAGAAAATACAGATAGAACATATTATACCATGCTAAAGTTTGGACCTCAAATGACACATATCCATGAGGATCATGCATGGTTCGTCCTTGATTGGACTAGAGACTAGTGACGATCATTTGGCATCAACCTGACAGCATTAGATTCAGGTGCTATTTATAATCTAAAACAGGAAGTTGGAGAATCTCTCGAAAAGGTCAAAGATATTTTGCAGACAAAGCTTACTAAGGCTCAAATCCTTGGGTACTACGTTAAAAACGAATGACAATGGCTTGTCAAAACCCACATAGACGTCCACACGCATCAGAATAGACGCGTGGTCCTAAGGTCTGTTTATTCAAAGGCATGGGTTGTTGAATCCAATGTATTTCGAGAATGATATGGTCCCCCATACTCTGATAAGTTGTAAGTATCTCAAAAGTATTTGGCTATGAGTGGGGCTTGTCCATTCAAATTGTCATAAAGATTGAAAAGAAAGTATTTGTAACTATGTCATGATAATATAAAGAAAGCCCTACTTTTCTCTATGTCAATATGATTGAAAATCTATGTTATGAATTAAATACCCTAAGTCAATATTGCAAGTAATTGTCCAAAGGCAGCATTAGTTGGGGGTATGACTGAAAGCTCCCATTTTTCAAAACAACTTACATGTTTACGGTTCCCTTTTTGCTTAATTCAATTACTTTTAGTCATCTAAGAAGACCATGCTTGAATAAGATTATACAAGTTCCACAACATTATACAAAATATTGTTTTTGAATATTTTTGAACACTTATTAACCACCTAAAATATCTTACTTTTGAAAGTCATAGAAACTTTTAGACGTTTTCCATAATGGTTAGTGATTTTTATTTTATATTATTATTGTTGAATATAAATATCTTCCTAAATGTGACTGGACTTCAACTACTTAGTTGATGAACCCAAACTGATGGGATGAGAGAGACTTTAGGGCTATGACAACAAAGCTGGTAGTTGGATGGTTTGATATGGGATTCAAGACACAAAGGAGCAATAAAAGAAAACTCATAATTGTGTGAATTTGTACTCATAAGAAAGATAAAGTGATCGTCTTCCTCATCACTTGAATGCCTACATGTTGAGAAAGGGAATGAGGATCAAGTAACATTATAAAAGGCGCTACAGTATGTCACCTTTTAAGAGGCGTTATGCCTTGCAGTCGTATCTAAACTTTTTTTCCATGGTGCATGTAGAACCAAACAGGTATTTGTCAAATCTGTCTTCCTCGAGCGAGGAGAGTTTAGGAAGGCCAGAGGAAAGTGAGACATCCAGTAGGTCTAGAAGAGTTGTATCAACTAGATTTCAAAAGACCAAAAGAAAATTCGATAAATGCAATGAATTTTTTCACGGTCGAGGGGGGTCATGTTCCTATGTTGATGAGACAAAAGACGACCTGGAGGTGCCCTTGAGGTACAGACATTTAGTGAAACAATGGGTACCCAAGGATCTTCCTCAACTGAACACATATTTTTGTGTGAACGAGAGGATATATCGAATAGCACCGTCGTCAATACATGGTTTTGGGTTGTTCAGCATGGATGGCATAAGGGTCCCTTACAACACATGTACAAAATTGATGGAGTATGTTGGACCCTGTTACAGCTACACAGATTGGATGTGCTTGGTCCAATTTACAAAAAGTATGCGTAGCTATGGATTGTCAACAAACTATTTATAGTTGAAAGACAGAAATCAAAATAAAGGAGCAACATTGTACATGGACGGAAGGCCAAAAGCCACAATGAATATTGCTAGGTTTATAAATAGTACACAACCAGAGTCTACAATTAAGCAACCAAACTGCGAATTTGAGGGGCGTGAAGGAAACCGTGTTTTTGTAGTTGCCATTAAATCAATATCTACAGGGGAAGAGTTGCTTATTAATTACAATTTGAACCGAATAGATACAAAAAAGGTTACTATGGGAGTGGTACATATAACAATTTACCCAACCTTTTATTAATGAATTTAACATATTAAGGATTTTTTCGTTAGTTTATTTCGTTTAAATTTTCCATATTTACTTCGCAAACTAGTGATCAGGATAAAAACCCGCCAACAGATGGTCGGAGGAGTACATCTTCCTTGAGGGATCAGGTATACATCTTTGTAATAGTGCAAATATAATAAGAAAAAATAGTTTTTTTCCTTTGTTTTTTCATTATTAGTATATTGGTTTCGTTCCTATAATGTTATCTAATTATTTCGTTTACGTAATAATTTTCTCTATGTTTTTTATGCAGTCTGGTTCTGCGAGGGTCACAGTACCCTCGACGCAACAAGTATACATATTCTTTGTAATAGTAAAAATATAATACTTAATAATAGTTTTTAATCGATGTGTTTTCTCATGATTAGTTTTGGATTCGTTTAGGTGATCACTTTCACTATGTTTTTTATTTAGGTATCTGTAAGGGGCGGCTCCCAGATATTAGAAGATCGGGGCAAGTCACCTATGAGAATCGATACAAGGAGTGGATCACAATCCTCTATGTTGCAGGTATAATCCATTGGAATTGTACCAATATAATACGTAGCATAATGTTTATTTTGTTATGTATTTTTCATGTGTATACTGGTTTCGTTGTGATAATGTTTTCTAATTCTTTTTTGCAGGGGCCCGATGATCGGGGCAAGTCGACAGCTGTGGATCAGACAACACCATCGTCTAATTCTTTTTTGTATGTATATGTTGATTGAATGAAACAATGGTTTAATCAATGTTAGCCTTTATTGAATGAATGGTAGATGAAAGTTCATGATGAAATATGGATGAATTTGCACGTATTTGTTTTTTTCAAGTACATGCATTGGGTATGGGGAATTGAGAGTGATGTGAGGGGGGGGAGGGTCCATAAGAGCTTCCACCTTCACGTGGTTGGCCCTATTCAGTAGAGAATATTAAATTATTCTCGAAACAGAGAGGAGCTCAATGAATGGCTACGATGCTGACTTTCTACAACCCACTTGCGTGTCATCTAAATTTTGACAATTTCTTGGAGCTTGTTGTGATGTCTGGTTGCTCATCATAACCAATTTCGAGTTTCCACAACTTCAAAGGATGAGTAAATGATGCACTGGAATCAATATCCTTAACCTCACATTAAACCCTTCCAAAATGGTCTATTTACCATTGAAGCCTGGCTTCTGCAGCATGATATTTTCAACTAATCTAGCATACACCAACAACAATTAGAAACATGCTGCATGTTGTCAATGTTCATCATTTTTTAGGGCTGCAACTTAACTGAGGATATTCAAACCTGCGACCTATGTCTAGTCCCAAGGCTAACACCTTCAATCTTGAAGTACAACTGACAATGGGAGACCACCTTCAAGCAGCTTGATTCATTCTGCATGCATTTCATAGTGGGAGACGACGAGATACCACCTTGCTTGATTTATTATGCATGCATTTCACTATGCAACAGTCTCAAATTCCCTATGCGCTTTCCCTCAATTAGTTTCTTGATTCAGCATGACCCGCGCCCACCGTCCAAGGAGTGTTGCCAGTGGTCTAGAGTTTCATCCTGGAAACGGTGATGATTCATGGTATTATGTTTCCCTTCAGCTGTAATATGACAAACGCAAATCTCTCATACGAAGGTTTGTCTGACAAATGTGATGGTTTCGGTTTCTCGATTCAGCATGACCCAAACAGTCACATTTGTCAGACAAACCTTCGCAGTGGACTATGAGTTTTCCATATTGCAGCTGAAGGGAAACATAATACCATGAATCGTCACCGTTGCCAGGATGAAACTCAAGACCGTTGGCAACACTCCTTGGACGATGGGCATGGGTCATATTGAATTGAGACACTAATTCAGGAAAAACGCAGTGAATCTGAGACCGTTGCATAGTGAAATGCATGCAGAATGAATGAAGAGTAATGGGTGTCGAGAGAAATGATTGTGGGACTTCGTATGAGAGGAAATGGAGATGGGAATTGATTGATAAGGTCAGGCTTTGAGGTGGTAGCCTTGGGACTAGACATAGGCCGCAGGTTCGAATCTCCTCAGTTCAGTTTGTACCCAGTTATTCTTTCGATGCAAATTATAGATTTTATTTATTTTCCTTTGTCAACTTTACGTATCACTTTATGTGTTTTCTTTATTTTCATTTTTTAACATTATGTATCCCCTTGTGATAATCAGAATTGTTAATATCAAGTCACTCGAATGAACATAAAGAGGATTTCCACGGAAATCTGTTCCATCCAAACCTATCAAGTGTACTTTTATGTCAAAAATATTCTTGTAACAAAGTGATGAAAGATCTTAGAAGCAAATTTAACAAAGCCCTGAAAGAAGTTCGCGTAACTTAGTGGTTTGTGTTTGTAGGAATCCTTCAATTTACAGGGTGAAAATCATGGCCATAGAGCTGCCACAGTTCGGAGACGTCAAAATTGCTGACCTAAAAGTGCACTTGATAGGTTTGGAATATGGAATATATTACAGTTGAAATCATTTTTATGTTCATTCTAGAGTTTTGAAAAAACCAGAGATATATGAAATGATGCATTATGACAGTCCGACTTCACAGTCGCCTCTTGAAATCAAGGTAAGACTAGTTGGATACGGCGGGACAAGTTCATATGATAGGGGGAGTAGTTGGATCAAATGAAGTAAAAGTTCATTTGCTTCGACTACTTCAACTATTGACTGATCTTGATATTGTGTCTTGTAAATTATCCTTGTACCTTGCCATCTTCATCAACATTTTGTTGTTGGTTTTTTCATGCTAAAATGCTCCCCCTTGTGCTACTTCAAACTTCAACAAGGTTCTGTCAAGTAAATTCATAAAAGGTAAGCATGCATCATCATTCCATACTCCCTCAAATCTCTCGCTCTCTCATTATTTTTTGAATCGTGCTTACTGCCTCTCCATCCTCCCTCTTCTATAACATTACCATTTTCAAGCAACAAACTCCACAAATGATGGACTTCTCAATCTGTAATGCCCACCTCAACACCTATGACTGATTTGATTATTTTAGACTTATGATTGACTAGATTATGTGAGACTTATGAATGATTAGACTATTGGAGACCTATGACAGATTTGACTATTCAGGGGACTGGTCTGAACTGACCCAGATTTATAAATATTTGGACCATGAATATGTGCTTTAAATTCTACATGTGAAATGAAAATTATTAGACAAATGATGGATACTCTCGGCTGACTGAGATACTGAAAAGAATGATAAAATTATTTTATAGTGCAGCGCTACTAATGTGCGCTTGAGTGTGTGCAGTGGTAGGTAAGACGACTTTGTAATGCCCCTAAAATGACTATGGACTTTAAGATCACCTGTCGAGTGACCCGGCATAACAGACTTCAATAAAGTGGCCCTTCGAGTTAGGATGTGTCTTAATAAGGGAGAATCACCTAATGATGTGCATGACTATAGTTGATAAATAAATTAATGAATTGAATTATATGTGTGGACTGGGATAATTGATTAATCAGTTCTTGCTTAAATGCTTAGCCTTGATTGGTCAAGTCAAAGTATAGTAGGACAGCTACAGCCCTAGCTTTGTGACTTGGGAGGACGCAACTGAGATGCGTCATAGCTTTTCGCATTTATTCTGAACTTCGGGACGAAGTTCTAAATAAGTAGGGGTGTATGTAGTGCCCCTAGACTACTGTAGACATTGAGGGCACTTGCTTAGTGACCCGACTGTTTGAAACATTAATAAATAATTCTTTGATTTTATTTTGAGTATATTTATGATTACGATTGATTGTAAATCAATAAAATAATGATTTATGTTTGTGAGAAATGTGTGTAGCGACAGGTGAAACGGTTCACCGAAGGACACACAAAGGAATATGAAGGGTCGTAGAGTACGGGTAAATCACACACAGGGGGAGCGACGACGATGTCGACTTCCGACAAGAATACCACGCATGAGCAGATAAGCACTGATCCGCTTGCTCAAGAGGAATGCGTGAGGGCGTACGAGGTAGGCCACGACGGAGCTGGTCACGTACGAGTTGAGGGGCGCGCAGTGAGAACGGACTCACTCCTCAGTGCCATTAGTCCCTAGATAGCATGTAGACGGAGGATGGATGGTAACGATTCCTAAAATCCCTACAAGAGTTCCCGCAAGTCAAAATGGAAAGATGGTGGCAGAAGGGCCCGACGATGCGGTACCCTGTCGAGAAATGAAAGAATGGATGCAAGGACCCAACGATGCGGTACCATGCCAAGGAATGGAAACCATGGATGACTGGACCCGACGGAGTGGTGCCATGTCAGAGAATTAAAGTTAAGGAACCAGGAGCCCAACGGCGCGGCACCGTGATCCTAGTGAGTTTGATTGTTAAATTAAACTGCATAAAAACTTAGGAGAATAACTCTAGATTATTACTTAGCAAATGCATAAAAAAAATAGTTTAGACATTTGCACATGAATAGTTGTTTTTGTTGAGCATTTAAAATAATAGAAATCATTATTTAGGAGCAAAATAGAATCCTAAGATTAGACACCTAGTCAACTAAAAGCTAGGAGTTGATTAAAATATCTGGGAGACAAACTAGAGCAAACTTAGGGATGTAGGTGCACTTCCCAGAGAAACTGACACTTGGATGGGTGAGTGTTTTAATTAAATAATTAATTAAAAATATTTAATTATGCATGAAGCGACATGTGTCGCAGGAGATTTTCCTTTATAAGGAAGGCTTAGGGAATGGGTAAAGGGCCCACAATTTGGACGATTGTCGTAATTTTCGAATGCCTCAAAGACTTGCTGCTATCTAAGGGTTTGGCTAAGAAATCCTGGTGGGAAGGGAAACCCAAGCTGGATTTCTGAAAAACGTGTGTGAGCTCTACGACCCAAAGCTCGGGGGAGGCCATGCGACTGAAAGCATGAGCCTATGGTTGGGTGGCGGAGCTAACGGTTGCTTCGCCTATGGTTAAACGAGCTTTGCTGGTTATGGTTATGGTTTGTTTTAATTTGCTAGTTTATTTATCCAGTCGTTATGCTTTCTAATCTCTTTTGTATCAAGTGGTTGAGTTTTAGGTTAAACAGGAAAGACCCTAGAGGAGGGGCCCTACACAATCATCTCCTCATTTTGATTTTTTTTTTAACGTAAGAACTCCTCTATTGCTATCATATACAACACAATGTTGCTCTACTTCATCTCCACTCTTTTCCATAAACTCTTATGATACAACTGTTGTATTTTTACTTTGGTTTTATCCACTCTGTTTTTTTTTTGCACTTTCAAATTCATCTGCAATGATATCAACACTACACCTTATGGGAATAAGACATTCACAATTGCATCTTCCACTACTACATCTAATTAAATATCATCTCCTTGCAACTCCACCATTGTAACACCACTCTCTTCTATAGTGTCATCTTCTACAACAACAACACTCACTACTGCAACATATATCCATTACAACTTTTCCATTGTTTCTTGAGTTTCTTGTACAAGCTCGACCGTTAACCCCAATCTTTTCCTTATTGTATTTTGCTACAATTAATTCTTCTACACCTTTATTTGGAATTATATCAACATACACTTCCAAACAATAATTTTTTTTTTTTTAATTTCCCAATGGTGTCGGATAACCGAGGGCCACAACAAAGACAATCGACGACATTGCCATAGATCCGACGGCAAACGACATCGGTGCTCAGCCATTTTCAAGTGGGATGGGCGTCGGTTTTTCGACCTCCACAGTGCACAAAACCGACTACTTTGCCATAGATCCGACGGCAAAAGACGTCAGTGCTCAACCATTTTCAAGTGGGATGGGCATCGGTTTTTCGACCTCCATAGTGCACAAAACCGACGACTTTTCCATAGATCCGACGCCAAAAGACGTCGGTGCTCAGCCATTTTTAGTTTTGAGTGGCATCGATTATCCGAAGGCCGTAGTGAAAAATACCGACGAGTATGCCATAGATCCGACGGCAAAAAGACATCGGATCCAAGACATTTTCAGTAGTGACGGGCGTCAGTTATCCGACCTCCTATGGTGTCGAAGAAACGACGACGTCCGAGACATCGGTTTTAATCCGAATTTGGACTGACGTTACAAAAATACTGAGATTGTTGGATAGTCGACCACAAGATATAGAAAATCCGACTTTGTGGCCATCGGATTTTGGGTCCAAAAAACCTAGTGCATTGTGCAGTGTCACCCCTCATAACATGGACTTGCTTCTAATGTTCTACTCATCACTTGCCTGGATTCTTCCCTTTGTACCCATTTGTTGACGTTTGAGACAAGGTTTCCCTTGCTTTCTTATTTGGTAAATAAACATCTAAAATAAACCAAACCCTAGGCAAACAGTAATGTGTATGACAGAGGATGCAAAGTTTGTATGCAAGATGTTTTCTTGAGATTGTTATGCATGTGAGTTGTTTGTAAACCAAAGAAGAAAAAATTACAATTATGAGTTGTTTGTTTGTGATTGCTTTCAATATTGCTGTGTTATGAGTTGTTTGTTTGTGATTGCTTTCATTATTGTTGTGTTATGAGTTGTTTGTTTGTGATTGCTTTAATTCTTGCTGTGTGCTCTAATGATAGATGCTAGAAACCTAAGTAATCTGTAACTGTGTGCTCATATGGAGATGACTTCGGCTTTTCATTAATCTATAAATGAAGCATGCAATGCATATGTTCTGCTATTATTTCTGTGTTGTTTGGTTACATGATGAAATGAGTTGTCCCTCTCAAAGGTTGCTCGCAATTCTTACTTTCAATCTAATTCAAGTTGATTTGCATTCAAGTCAGTATTGCATTCAAGAAAAACTTGCATTCAATTTATATTTTCAATCAGGTCGATCTACCATCCAATTTAGTTTAACATTCAAATTAGTTTGGTAACCAAGTAATATAGCAATTAGTTTTAGTAAGGAATGTAGTCCAGTAAATAGACAGAGTCATGAAGAAAATAATACTTGACATAAAGACAATAATACTTGACATAATAGACAGAGTAGCAATTCGGGATTTATACATATGGTTGGTCCCTAGTGGGTTGGGACTTATGCATTTACTATGGTTATGCCTAACATATATCGACTATCAGATTGGATTTAAACAAAAGCTTAGGAAACCACCCAAAATTCCTCCTGCAACAAAATCTATCTTTCATCTATGTATGCCAAACAAAACACATCTTTCATCTGTCAAACAAAAACTTTCGAACCACCCAAAATTCCTCTAGCAACAAAATCTATCTTTCATCTGTGTATTCCAAAAAAAATACATCTATCATCTGCCAAACAAAAACTTTGGAACCACCCAAAAATCCCTATGTGTGAGGAGATTGACTGCCTTCATTGCCCAATCTAGTTGGGTTAGATATTGTTGCTTGACCTGGTTGTGTTGAGCTGCAAACATTTGTTGCATGCCACGTTGGTCCTTGTAGCCAAGGAGGGATTGAATAACCATAGTTATGACTTGAGCCTGATAGCCCTAGGTTCACTGGAGGTGTTTGGAAGGCATACACAGTATTTCCCCCCGCCTGATGGTATTGGGGTATCTATATGTTAATAAGCTCCTGGAATAATCTTATGTTCTCCAAAAACTGATCCAATGGGTTGTCCACCACCTCTATCCTGTCCAGACCATTTGGATTCCTCTGTTTTGCCTTTCTTTGCTCCCTTTCCTCCCTTGCCAATTGTTTCTGTCGCTCTCTTTCCTCCCTTTATTTCACCCTTTCAAGCCTTTCCTGCCTTCGATTTTATGCTGCAACAATCCTTGCTTCCTTCTTCTCCTTTTCCAAATCCTTATTCTTCTCTTTTAATTCATGCATCTCCTTTTTCTTATGCTCTGCCTCAACTAGTAGGGTGATGTAGTCCTCTGATGTTAGTAGTTGTGAGCTCCTGCTTAATCTAAGATGCTCAGCAGTGGGATTCGATAATTGAGCTGCAACTTTCTCCACTGGCAACTTAAGGAACTAGCCAAGTAGTGGCTCATGTGGGAGGAGTGCCTCATCAGCATTTTCTTGGTTAACTGTCTCTGCATTTTGTTCATTCTCATCTCCAACATCCCCAAGTGCCACATAATAATGGACAGCTTCATTGTTAAGGACTGCTGGAATCGAAGGCAGGTTAAGGCTTTCATCGTTGGTGGGGGTGACAATGTGTCTGTTCATATTTGTCATGGCCTCTGCCAAGCACTTTGGCTGTTTTGGATGGCTTGGAAATGTCAACTCCTCACTGTTGTTTACCATTGCTTCGCCACATCCATGCACACTCAAATCAGAAATGTTGTTATGATAATCCCTTGGCCATCTAATTTTGTTTCTGTCCTTCCAACAGCTTCTATCTTCTCCCCAACAGGTTTGGTGTCATACTGAGTTTCACTTACATGTTCATCGTCGTGGCCCAGTGGTTGGCAATGACCTTGAGAGAGTGATATGATGTTATCTGCAGCATCTGCATCCTCTTTCCCTTGAACATAAAAAGCCTGACTACATCCCGTGTCATGTTGAAGAGCATCAGAATTGAAAGGCCATATTCTTGTCCGCCTAAAACCAGCCCTGATATTTGATGCTGTGGGCACCCTAGCAAAAGTTTTGCTTGCAAGTTCTGCTAATTCGAACCTATTCACCTCTACCCCCGGGTTCTTTCCCATCCAGGACGCTCTCTCAGACCTAAAGTAACACTTGAAAGGCCCAAACACACTCACATCTAGAGGTTGCATCCTATGGGTGGTATGTGCAGGAAATGTCAACAGATCAATGCTTAGCATGTTTTCCTCCTCAATGGTTTGTATATCTACATGGTTGCCATGGCCATAAAAAATCAATAGGTATTGTTTTCAGGTGAAACACCACCCGAGATAGAGGCAACAAAGTGGCAAATCCAACTCAAGAATAGTTCTTTTGTCATCCATGCATGGGGGTGTGCAGCCATGCATGCTCCTGGTTCATAGTTTTTAATGTAATTTTTGAGTTGATTCTTTCCCTTGAACAAATAAAAACCTGGAATTGATGCTCCAACTGCGTTTACACAAAAAAGAATAGTTATCCACTCCCTACGTTTTGGCAGAATTTTGGGCACATTCCTGCTCCCTCTCTTGGCAATTACCCGCATGCCACAATTCCTCCCTTGCTGCGATCCAGTCTCGTCACAATTCCATATATGGTCTTCTCTGTATGAGTGTTTCTCATATGCATCAGAGAGTGTCTGATAGAACTTGGTCACAACTGTAGGGCGTAGATTGAAAGCTCTATCCTTGTCAAGCCCCTCTGCTGAGCGTAACACAAGTTCTGGATGTCTTTGTTTAAATCCTCTCCACCATGATTTCCCTGAAAATTCATCTTTGAAGGGGTTTGGCCTCCCTTGACAGATTTGGGCAACAATGGATTTAAGTTGAACCAGCTCCAGACCATGGCCTAGTTGAGCCATCTCTTCACACCAAACCACAACTTCTTCTTCCTCTTATGCACTCAACACTGTAAGAAGTCCTTTTCGCTTGGTATGGGTCAGGCCATTTATCCAGTAATGGATTGATGTTGGTGGAATCCCATGTTTTTTAGCAGCTGCTCTAATAGAAAAACCATTGAACTCTATATCATCTATTGTAGCCTTCATGTCTTCGTGTGTCCATCCTCTAATGGCACTAATCTTTTTACTGGAATTTGCACCTTGAACTGTGGTTGATGGTGGAATAACACCACCACGCTCTGCATCATTTGCCTCTTCAAATGTGGTTGATGGTGGAATAACACCACCACGCTCTGCATCTTTTGCCTCTTCAACATTTCTGTGTGCATTGTTATTATCAGCATCATATGCTATTTCCTCATCGGATGAGGTGCATCGTAGCTGGGCACCCCTGGTGAGTCTCCTACTTGTCCTCCTTGCACGATTAGTGTTGATTCTTGCCATGAATGCAATCGCCTAGAGAATTAGAACAAACAAGGCCAGGGACAGGGCTCCATTAAAAACAAAAAACCATAACAGTGCTCCCACCCACAGAATTAGAACTAGCTGTGTATCTACATAGGGATCTGGAATATTAAACTAGCTGTGTTAAAACTAAGTGTTAAAATGACACAAGGATCCGGAGTATTCAAAAGGATCTCGTAATGTGATTTAAATGTTCAATGTTGTTTGGAATGGAACAGAGGAATGGAAATATGGAAAGGTCTTAGGTTCCTGCCTAAAATCAGATACAAAATTACAGAGGAATGGAAATATGGAAAGGTCTTAGGTTCTTGCATAAAATTAGATATATTCTGGCATAAAATTAGATCTAGTCTAGCAACTTGAAAACATTATTGAAATATAAGTTTATCTTGAATGCAATACTTGAACTCTGATTGTTGTCTTGAATTATCTCTGCACCTCGAAATCAATCTGCAACTATGTTTTGCTTGAATGCGATGCCTGGACTATCAAAATCAAGCTTGGAAATAGAGGTGTGAGTTTAACATGGTCTGGGAATTCCGAATAGCAGAAAATGGAGGTTGTCTGAAGGTTGTAGTGTCTTTATAGCATTCTGGTGTTTGATTTGATTGGAAGCTTTGAAAAGGCATGGATTGCAATTGGCTGGATTTGGAGGAGTGCTCAAAATTGATTTGGGTTCGATCCAATGGCCATCAATGGGGTTGTGTTGATCCAAATGCTATTTGAAATGCTTAGGGACATGCTTATGTTTGGTTTTATGGTTGATTTGATGATTTTAATGGAGTTGGTAGCATTAATTGCATTATTTGGGCTGGTTTGCTGAACAACCATGCACCTGGAGCTAACACTTATTCGCCATTTTCGAAATGCTTAGGGATTGCTTCTGTTTGGTTTTATGGTTGATTTGATGATTTTAATGGAGTTGGCAGCATTAATTGCATTGTTTGGGCTGCTTTGTTGAACAACCATGCACCTGGAGTTGACACTTATTGGCCATTTACTATGCAAGTGACATCCATTAAATGTGCAGGTGGGATGCCTTGGTGGTTAACTGATTCTCGATGCTGGTTTGGGTCTTCACTGAAGCTTGTTCGATGGGGTTGATGTGATGGGCAATCTGTCCTTGTAGATTGGGCTTCCTGGGGAGTGATGAGGTCCAATTAAATGTTTGTGTCAGTGAGCCTTAGAATTTGGAAGGGACATGATGGAATGTGGAGTTGTCAACCTTTTGTCTTATAGTTGACAGTTGTAGGCCTAATGTACACAACGACACTTAATGAACTTAAACATGACACTTTTTATATATTTATATAATTATATGTGTTTGACAATTGGCATTTCCTTGGTCACTTATTGGGTTGTAACCGTCACTGCTCCTATGACCACTACCAATTCCTGTTCAACTATAGAATTCTCTCCCCTATTCACATTAAAATTAATTTCTAATTATAAAAACTCAATCAATGGCATATATATATAACACTTTTTATGAACTAATAGTAACCATTTTTTTTATTTTTAACCTAACACTAATATACACAAATTTTTATAGTATATGGACAATGTATAAACATATGTTTGTTTTTTTATTAGCATATATGTTTTTAATTAATAAGAATATATGAATATAAATTTAGTTAAATTTTTTTTTCTTTTGACTTAGCACTAATATATAAAAACATATGTGGTTACAAAACTATATATATGTGTGTGTGTGTGTGTGTTGTCTTTTTATTTTTATTGCTATATGTAATTTTAATTCATACAATATATTTGACTTACTTTTTATCAACATGTAAGATATAAATGTACACTATTATTTATACTTATTTTTATTTTTACAAAATATATTTTGTAAATGTTATATATCTTGAAATTTATAATAATATGTATTTAGTTTAATAATTTTGTAAAATATATATTTTTTAATATAATATAATTTAAAATGGTAAATATAGACACATATATTTATTATACTTTAGTTTAGTTGTATATATCATATTTAGAATATTTAGAATTTTAAGACCACTTTAACTTCAAGAAAAGTTGTTAACTCTTTTAAAAATAAATATATGAATTAACTTTTATTAATAATATTTTTAATAATAAATAAGTAACAAAAATAATATCATATATCCTAAAAAAATTATAATCATATAAATCGTATCTAAAATATAAATATAATCTTAAAACAGGATTAATAAGAATACATTTTAAAGTCTTGGAAATTACTTATTCAAAAATCTCAAAATGGTGCAGTTGATTTTATCGATGGTTAAAATGGCATCTTTTATAAAATTGCAAATTTCAAATTTCCTAGGAGAAAATAGACCTAATAGTGGAACGATATAGTGAATCGTTAGCCCATGCCGAATGAAAATTTGTACGTTAAAAAAAGGAATTGTGTATTTAGAAAAGTTGTGGAATATGAAAGGAATATTGATGAGTAATATATACTTATAACCAAAGGGGTCGCTGGACTCCAAACAACAGGTCATGTTAAATGGTTAATGCCTTTGCGTATTGCCGATTATTAGTTATCAAGTTGGACGATGCGCGTGGACTTGTAAGAGAATCAAACGTTGCATGTTAGAGAGAAACGTGAGAGAGAAACTACTTTATAAACTATTTTAAATGGATAATGGGTTTGATATTTAGTATATAATTAGTATAGAATTTATATCCATCTTAAACCAAGATTTATTAAGTATTTAGAGGGATTCTATTTCTTGACGTGTAAATTTGTTTATCTTAATTCTTTTATACATTAAGAAAAAAATTATACATCAATATATTTGAGATGCTTGATATATCTAGGTTATATGATAAAAAATCAATTTAGTGTTAGGTGTTTTTGTTTGTGATTATCCTATATGTTATCATCTAAGTACGATTAAGTTTATGGTGGATTGTTGGGAATGTGTCAATGAAATTTTGATAATAATGGTGGATTTCTAGGAATGTGTCAATGACCTTTTAATAATAATGGTTGACATTAACAAGAAACTTGTGTTGTTGGTATCTATGTTAATGTTCGTAATAATTAAGTGAGTGTGTGAAAGAGTGGGTATCTACTTTTTCCACTAACTCAAAACAATTTTTCGTTCAAGAAATATAAACTAACATTTTTAACATTTTTAGGCCCACATTCATTTTGCCACTTATCTCCTAAGATTAGGGTTTTAGATCTTTATGGTTTTTTCCTCTTAAGGTTCTGTAATATCCCTTTTTCAAATTTTATTAAAATGCCCAATTTTCCACTTTTTTCCCAATTTCGACCTTTGACTAGTTTTATTGTTTTGACCTCCAAATCAACCCAAATGCTCCCAAATCTTCTGTAGGAGTGTATGAATGGTATTTAGACTTGAATATAAGGTTCAGGGATGTTTTATGGCCCTCCAAATACTGCTGCAAACTTGATTTGTATTCTGATCAATATATGTAATTTTGACTAGTAATTTGTGCATCAAATCCCCCTCGGGTAACACTGCAAATGGCCTTCCAAATGCCTCCAAACTCCCACAAATTTATGAACAGAGGTATATAATGTGTTAAGTATGTGATTAAGGTCTCATATGCACCATTAATTGATTTTTAATACTGTTCTAACTCTCTCACATTCAACAGCAAAAACCCCCAATTCGACCCTTGGGGAAATGGCACTATTTCACCTCCCAATACAACTAAACTGAGTAAAAATGCTTCAAATGCTCAAGTACAGTACATGAAACTTGTAGAAGACATCCATGGCAATATATTTATCACAAATATATCAGAGAATCATCCATACATTCGAAATCATCATCAATACATTGGTTCACAACAAGGTAGTGGGGAAATGGCATTGTTCTTCCATTAAAAATGAGATTTATACATTTCTACTTGGAATTTCGACCTGAAACTTTTTGGAGATGAAGAACAGAGTATTTAATTCATATTACAAAATAAATGGGGCATTAGAAGCTCCCCCAAAGAGTACAATAGCTCACCAAAAACGCCCTCCCTCAAGGAGCACGAATATGCCTTCAAAACTGGAAACCGTGGAGAGAAAGTGCTGCACTAAACCAAACCATGAAACTTCCTGTAGCTGCTACCTGCAAATACAAACTCCATTAAAGCACCATGAAAGACCTGAGTGGCCTCTCCAAACACCAACTTGGATGGGAATCTTTCACCCTCGAAATTGGCTAAGGCAAGAAACTAGTCATCCACTAGCTCTCTCTTCACAAATGCAATTTTTCTCAAATCATCAAAAGCCATTCTCATACTTGATTTCTACATTTTATAACCAACATTAGCCTTCAAGGGGTCGAAATCCTCTCAATAGATTCAATAATTTTCCATTTAGAAAATATTCCTCATTTGCCACTTGTCTCCTAGTTCCAACCTTCCATCTTCTCCCAAATTTGAATTTGAGTCTCTTTAGATTCCTCCAACTCCATGAGCGCCTTCTTGAGCCTATTTTTGGGGCTGACATGTCATAATGGTCAGGTGTAAGAAGTCAGGTCTGAATTTTGTCATAAAATGTCATAGATGCTTCATTATTGTTGTCATAAAACTAGGGAATCTAGCCCATGTGTCCACTAGTCTCCAATTTGACTCTTCCTCTCCCATGGAGGTTACTATTCCTTCCCATTTCGACCTAATATGCTCAATGCCATGTGTTATGACTTACCAACTCACCCAAGAGTGTTCACCTTCCCATGAATTCGAATTGGCAAGAGAGAGCTGCCATGTGTCATTGAAAAATCAAGCTAGTGTGGGTCCCACCACCTCCATATGTCTCCAAAACCACTTGCCACCTAGAATTTCTCTTGAATTTATTTATTCATCATATTTATTAAATTCTTGAACCCTTCTAATGTCTAAATATCATTTATTAGTTTCCTTATTACCATCCCACATGTGCCCATCCAACCTAGGAAACTAGTAGGATTGATGGGATTGTCTTACTATGCACTTATTTGAATGGGGACATTACAGGTTCAACACTTTATGTTAAAAGATCATATTGTTAAGGTCCTACCCTAAACACCTTAATAGATATGTTGTTATATTTTGAGGCCATCCATATTAAATAAGGCCAGTAAAGTATATACATTGTGAAAGCAATATTTCTAAAATGACTTATTAAAATGGTCCACTTATTAGAAAGTCTTTATAGTGTGAAAGAAATATTTGTAAGACAACTTGTACTATAAGGTTGCACTTAGTAGAAAGTTCATTCACTAAGAAGGGTTACTAGAAGGTTATGCCTACTAAAAAGTTCCTTCATTGGAAACTATATATAGGAGTAGAAGCAGTGACCATTGCTTTTAATAATCAATAAATATATTTCTTTAGTGATATTTTGTTATCTTCAATTGTTTATTGTTATGGTAATTTTTTCTTTTTATATTGAAATCTTGCTTTAGTTTTCTACTTATGCTTTGAATTTCTAATTATGCTATTAAGGTACATAACATCTAGTATCATAGCACTTTCATGAGCTAAAAATTTCAATTTTTTTTTAGGATGAAGATGTGTTCTGACATCTATAAAAAACATAGTAATATGTCGTTCAATGGTTAAACCTATAGTTGGGGAAGCAAACACACAGAGAATACAATTGGTACTTAGTGACATTTTTTGGACACCATTGTAACCTCTATTGGTAACCCTTTGAGTAGTATAGCATCAAACAACATCTATACATGAAATTTCACTTCCATGTACCCTCGAGTATCTCAGAAGTCCCCTAGGAAACTTGAAACCATATTTTGATAATTCGATCGACCATCTTACTTCCATAGTGGCACTGAGCATAACACTTGAGAATATTACTCTCTAGGGCACGATTAAGCCTCCTTAGTTAATTCCCTAAGAGATTGAGTCGAGTACTACTTTTGGAGTCTGCAAGTATATCAGAGAGTTATAGCACACGAAACTCCCTTACTCTTGGACCTTGGAAGTCTAGTAAATACACACAAAAAAAGGACTTTGGGTTCTGCATACACCCTTATTTCACCACAATCCTTGCAATGTGTTGATCACCTTGGTACCACTCTTCCATACCCCTTTTATTGGACCCATTTCCTCCAATGGCTAACACTCTAGAAAGTGAGCTCTCCCAAAAAATTTCCCACTTGGAAACACTATATGATGAGTTACAACACAAGTTAAACCATAACCACTCCTTTACTCAGCAAAATCTTGATGACATCAGTGGTAAGCTTACCAAATTGGAGTCACTTTATGACTAGCTAACTTAGTTAATGACACACTTTCCTTCATCGTCTTTAGGATACTTAGAGAAAGAAAAACCTTCCCATAAGGAAGGAGTTGTTTCATCCAATCCCTATTGGTCACACTCCACTCTAGTTATATGTGATTTGATGAGTCACATGTGGCCCATACTTTGTAAAGTCAATCTCACCAATTTTGATTGTTCAAACCCCATAGGATGCTTCACTTAGATGGAAAATTATTTTTCTTTCCATGGCATCACATATGATAAGATGAAACTTAGAGTGGTTTCCTTATATTTAAATCGTGAATGCTGGCAATGACGACAATGTCACAAGAAATCCTACAAGGGCTATATTGCTTCGACGCAATTTTTTTCGATCTCTATGAACATTTTGAAATAGAAACTCATTATTTGGGGCAACTGACCAATCTCAAATAATTCGGCATAGTTGAATATTTCATCTCATCTTTGAGAAACTAGCCATCCACACTGAAGGCATGCCTAATACTTTTTACAATAAATGTTTCATCAATGGTTTGAAAGAAGAGATCCACGCATAGGTCTTAATGGCTCATCCTACTACTTGTTTGTATGCCACTCAAAGAGCTAGAGAATCCCAAAAGGTGATGAACTCTCAAATTTATTATAAAAAAAAAAAAAAAAAACATTTATTCCTTGTCCTAATCCACCTACTTTCTCTTCCACTAATCCTTCCTCATCCTCTCCACCTCTCAAGATCTAAAATTCAACCAGAACTTAAATGGAAAAGAGTAAACTCAAAGGTATTTTCTACAACTTTGATGAGAAATATTCCCCTAAACATAAATGTAAGGAGCGAAAAATATTTATGGCCATTTCAAAGGAAATTTATGATGAGGACATTGAAGCTAGCACCCATTAAGTCCCTCATTCACTTGTGGAAGAACTTCCCCAACTTAATCTACTGAAGGAGGACCCCCATATTGTTTTTCATGCTTTAACTGATCTTTCTTCCCCCCCCCAAACCTTCAAATTCATTGGCTACCTTAAACATTGCAAGGTCTGTCAGAGATATGGATCTAACTAAACTAGCTTACCTATCTATGCAAAACAATAATATATCAACAATAAGTACAAAAATATAACAAAAGACAAGAGTACACCAGATATACGTGGTTCACCCAATTGGGTTGCATCCACGGGAAGGTAGTCTTCTATTATCTCCAGAATATCTCCTTCAAGCTTACAAGAGAGCAATGCCAATAACCCCAATACAATATAGCAATACTTGTGAAAGTATAGATCATGATGATTGATGTGACTCCCTTGACTTTACTATATACTAAGAGATGAGGAGGAATTACTCTCACATATTACATGTGGGATAAAATAATTCTCCATAATAACATCTCTTTATATAATAATGAATATCAAGAGTATATTTTACCATAATGAATATGGGATATAATGTATTACTCTATTACATAAGAATGTGAATATCTTCCAACATAATACAAAGACATTATTACCTTCCAAGGAATATAAAATATTCACACTCCCCTTTAATAATGGCTGGGAGAAAAGGCCACTAACAAAGGAAGGAAGGAGTCATTACTGCTCCTCCTTGATGACAACTTCCCTCATCCCAAGTAAAGAATGAAGATGCACATACTTCGTTGTTGTTAAGGATTTAATGAAGATATCGACTTCCTACTTCTCTGTAGGACAATACTCAAGAGAAAGAACACCATTTGCAACGAGACCTCGAATGTAATGAGCATCAAGATCGAGATGCTTTGTCTTGGAGTGATATACCGGATTATAAGCAAGTTGAATTGCACCTTGATTGTCACATTTCAACATAGTGGACGATTTCGGAACTAAACCAAACTCAGTGAGAACATGCCGTAACCAAACTGTTTCTTTTGCTACTTCTTTGGATGCTCTATACTCTGCTTCACACGAAGATAAAGAAAGAGTCTTCACCTTTTTGCTGGACCACGAAATCGGACCTGAACCAGGTTGAAATATATAACTAGCAGTTGACCGTTGATCAGAACTGTCACCTACTCAGTCAAAATCTGTATAACCAGAAATCGAAACTGTAGTATTGCTCGAATAAAAAACACCATAGTACAAGGTCCCCTGTAAATATCTCAGAATTATCTTTGTGGCTTGCCAATGACTTTCATGAGGTTGATGCATGAACCATGAAACCATACTGACGGCGAAATAGAGATATGGTCTGATGTGAGTTAAACATATCAAACTGCTAACTAGCTGACAATAAAGATACAGCATCAACAAATGGAGTAGTACATTCAACCGTTAACTTTACACCGGATTGAAAAGGCATAGGATTAGGTTTACAATCACTCATGTGGAAACAAGCTAATAAATCTGTAACATACTTCGGTTGAGAGAGAAAAATACCATCTGCCATATGCTAAAATTGAAGACACAAGAAATAGTGCAATATACTGAGATCAGTCATTTCAAACAGCTTGTGAAGGTCACTTTTCATACTTTGAATGAGAACAGGTTGGTTGCCAGTAATAATAAGATCATCCATATATAAAACAATAACAATGATATTATCATCAACATGCTTAACATACAAGTTAGGATCAGATATACAATGCTTAAAACCATTATTCAAGAAATATGCATCAATTTTATCATACCAGGCCCTAGGTGCTTGTTTAAAACCATATAAAGACTTGTGTAATTTACATACTAAACTTGATGATTCAACATTAATAAAACCAGGAGGTTGTTGCATATAAATATCTCATTAAGATCACCATTTAAAAAAACACTTTTAACATCCATTTGGTGTATTTCCCATTTATAAGATGAAGCAATAGATAAAATGGTTCTTATTGTATTCATTTTAGCAACAAGAGCAAAAGTTTCGTTATAATCTATACCTTCAAATTAATTAAAACCTTTTGCAACTAATCTAGCTTTATACTTTTCAATCTGTCCTTCTGCAGTAAATTTAGTTTTATAAACCCATTTACAACCAACTAAATTCTTTCCCGAAAGAAGAGGAACAAGAGACCAAGTCTTATTCTTCATAAGAGAATCATACTCATCAGTCATAGCTTGTTCCGAATGAGGTTTACCCTTAGCTTGAGCACAAGAGGTAGGATCATCTATGGCTAAAACTTTGGTCATAAGAGAAAAGTTAGATCTAGTTCTACGACTATCGGAAGGGATTCTGATATCACTTCCTACAGATTCAAGAGTTTTTCGTGCCCAAACAAAGAGGTTAGAAGGGACAGAAGTCACTTCAGAAGCTTCGAGACATTCAGGTGGAATACTTGAAGAAGAGGAAGAAGATGAACTAAGATCAGTCACAGAACTGGACGGATTAATCGAGATAGGATTAACATGTGATAAGGGAATATTCAGAGTAACATGAAGTTCTACAGACTAAGGTGGTGGAGATACTTCAATAAATTGAACATCTCTTATAATGATAACACTTTGATTAGAAGGATCAAACAACCTGTAAGCCTTAAAATACTCAGAATAACCAATGAATATACACTTGTGAGACTTCGTTCTAACTTTTTTCGTTTTTCATCAGGAATATGAGCCCAACATTCACAACCAAACACTTTAAAGTTACTAATATCCGGTTTTCTACCATTCCATTTTTCCTCAGGGGTAACATGCCTAACAGCTTTTGTAGGGACTCTATTTAAAATAAAGTTAGCACAACGTATGGCTTCGACCCAAAATTTCTTATGTAATCCTTTAGAATAAAGCATACATCTAACCATTTCAACTAAAGTTATGTTTTTCCTTTCAACAACACCATTTTGTTGAGGTGTGTAAGGAACAATCTTTTGATGTTGAATTCCATGTTTAGATAAAAATACTTCAAATTCTTTCTTAATGAACTCCCCCCCATTATCAGTTCTTAAAGTCTTAATCTTTTTACCAGATTCGTTTTCAACCAAGGATTTAAATACTTGAAATTTAGAAAAAGTTTCACTTTTATGTTTCAAAAAATAACCCATGATTTTCTACTAAAGTCATCAATAAAAGTAAGAAAATAAACTACATTAGAGATAGAAGGAACTTAAAGACGACCACATATGTCACTATGAAGTAATTGCAAAGATTCTTTAGCATGCCAAGCTTTAATTTTATCAAACATTTCTCTATGATGTTTACCAAAAACACAACCTTCACAAACACCGTTAGTAGACGAAATATTAGGAAATCCAAGTACCATTTTAGTTAACATTTGCATTTTACCATAATTCAAATGACCTAATCTTTCATGCCATAATTTACTTAGTTCATCAGCATGAGCAACATAGGAATAAAAATGTTATCTTTTAGCTGAATTAAAACCAGCAAATTTATATAAACCAACAGTATGATCAACAGGATCAGAAGAAACTAATTTGAAATGTTGATTGATATCTTTAAGAACATATCTATCAAGCCAAGCTTCAAATTTAAATCCTTTTTAACATGCACGATAAATAGAAAGCAAATTGATATGCATATTTTCAACATGAAAAACATCTTCCAATTGACCATTAACAACAATAACATTGCCATAACCAATTACAGAAAGTTGTTTACCATCACCTATAGATACTTTCTGAGATGTGTTTTTATTATTGCCATAAAATGTAAATAGAGAAGCATTACCAGTCATATGTTTAGAAGCACCAGAATCCATTATCCATTCCAAATTAGAATAAGAATTTCTAGAAGAAACAACAGATGCACATAAAGCTACTTGTGATTCATCATAACCATTATTTTTATCTTTATACATTAAACATTTCAATTTAAATAAAAAAATTTCAGGATGATTAGTTTTACCACAATGCTTACAAGGATCGTAAACTTTCTTCTTTTTACCAGATTCATGGTGTGCATTAGGAGCATTACAGGAATTATTAGTAGGTTTTGAAGTGTCTGAACAATAACCTTTAGCATGATTAAAACATCTCTTAGGATTCTTATTATGTGCCATAAGAGTCTTATTAGGTGTGAGTTGTCCTAAAACAATTAACCTTTCTTGCTCATTTATCAATCCTTTACAAAAATCACCAAAAGTGGGTTTCGTGGTATTTGAAGACAATTCAAGAGCTCTATTCCTAGTTTGAATGAACATATCAAAACAAGATGAAAATTTTTGTTCTACAAGAATTATAAGAGCAGTATCTGTTTTCTTGTATTCGTACCACAATTATTTAATTTTTCATTTAAAGTTTTCACTTCAGCAAGATATAATTCTACTTTATCAAAGTTAGAAGGATCTAACTCATTAATATTCTTTTCAAGGTAATAAGCATAAACATCATCAGATTTATCAAATAAAGAAGCAAGATTTTTCCATACCTCAATGGGGATGTCTTCTGCGTCTATACTTACCTAAAGACTATCTGAAACGGTTTAACCAATGAGCCCTCTTGCTTGATCACATTTATCTTCCCATATAGCCGAAGCTTGAGCATCGACAGGTTTCATGTGTTCACCAGTAACAATCCTCCATAGATTCTTACTCCTGAGAACATCAATCATTTTTCTCTTCCATGCAAGATAGTTAGGACCAACAAGTTTAGGAACAGAAGCTACTTCTGAAGTCATAATGATAGAAATTTTGACAAGAAACCCAAATGCTAGAAATGACAAGAGAAAGAAAGTGAATAACAGAAAACTGAAATACTTTACCGTAAAGGTCTGAACCTGCAGAAAATACAATTAGAAAAACAGTAAAAGAAGAGAAACCTTTACGTCCATCCCTTCTGGAAAAAAAAGTGCCAAGAAAAGTCACTCACAGGTCTGCCAATTGGAAACTAGCGAATAAACAATGATACTTGTTGGTTCTGCACAACAAAGGTCGTGATTACTCGCGGTTTGCAGTGTAATGGATTCGCGGCTACTCGTGGGTCTCTGCACCGTAAAGTCGTGGCTCTGCCGAAGCATGCGCGAGTTCAGTACAGGAAGGGTCGCAAATGCACTGCAGTAAACACGGGTTCGGCAGTGGAACAGTCGCGAGTATGCCAAAGCATACAAGGGTCTATGCACTGGGATGCCGCGAGTCTGCAGATTATTTGCGGATTTGCAGTAAGAACAATCCCGGTTAACCGCGAGTTAACCACGAGTTCCTACCAAGAAAAGTACGAGTGTCCAATTTAAAGCCGAAACCAGTGTCGAATTTGCTGAATACGGAAACCACCACAAAGTCTACCAAACTTGGACAAAAAATGTCGTTTTTACAACTAGAAGATAGATCTCCTTGAGGAGAATCAGAAAATCATATAGATCTACAAAAACAACATCAAGAAACCCTTGAAAAATTTCTGCAAAATCTACACAACAGGGTTAGGGTTAGAAATAAAAACTACAAAAATATGCCCAGATTTGAAGAGAATCCTAATGGTTACCAGATAGAAAGCAAATCTACAAGAAATAAACAATGCCCAAATGATAAAATATTGTTTTGAAATCAATAGAAGGTGCTCGATCATAGCAACAAGCTCTGATACCATGTCAGAGATATGGATCTAACTAAACTAGCTTACCTATCTATGCAAAACAATAATATATCAACAATAAGTACAAAAAGAGAACAAGAGACAAGAGTACACTAGATATGCGTGGTTCATCCAATTGGGCTACGTCCACGGGAAGGTAGTCTTCTATTATCTCCGGAATATCTCCCTCGATCTTACAAGAGAGCAATGCCAATAACCCCAATACAATATAGCAATACTTGTGAAAGTATAGATCATGATGATTGATGTGACTCCCTTAACTCTATTATATACTAAGAGATGAGGAGTAATTACTCTCACATATTACATGTGGGATAATATAATTCTCCATAATAACATCTCTTTATATAATAATGAATATCAAAAGTATATTTTACCATAATGAATATGGAATATAATGTATTACCCTTTTACATAAGAATGTGGATATCTTCCAACATAATACAAAGACATTATTACCTTCCAAGAAATATAAAATATTCCAACAAGGTCATCGTCTTAATTGATAGTGGTAGTACACATAACTTTATTTATCGTTGGGTTTCCCAAGAAACACACAACTATATCCATTATATGAACAACTTCGAATTCATGATTTCAAATGGAGGAGCTATGAAATGTTGGGGACATTGTAAAAATGTGTGGCTTGAAATGGGTGATTATTGCCTCAAAACCCACATGTTTTCTATTGACATGGGTGGTTGTGATATTGTCTTAGTTATTGAATGGTTACAAACATTAGTCCCTTGTAACGTACCCCATCACGACTCTAAAAAACACCTGATAGTTTACCATGTACCATGGATTCCACGAGGTGCTAGCACATACAGGTGCTCCTGTCCTAAAATTTTCTTTTATAAGGGAAAAGATTTACCCGCTCTACAAATGTGATTCTTCTGATTATGACAATCAAATTAACAATTTTATCTATTAAATAAACCTATATAAATATAGCTCCGATGTGCTTGCAAACATCATTCCAATGTTATCGAGAAGCTACGATGCTATTCCCTTTGATTTATTACCGATGAATTACTTTACGATGATTTATAAAAAACTCCCAACATCAAAACGATCTCAAATACATCATCTCAATCTCTTCCAATGTTTATGATCCGATGTCCCCTTTCTGACGTTTAATAACGAATCAGACATCAATTCAATATTTGAACTCATGTGGTTTTCATCCCGACGTGCCCATTTCGATGTCGCTCTCTTGATATTTTATCCAAGCTCTAACTTCGGGATGACAACCAAGAACTTCCCCCTATTCATTTCAATGTTTTCCATTTTGATGCTTTATTTGAAAACTGAACATCAAAACAATGCCACAGTCTTCCTCTTGAATCCTTTAAATGTGGACCTCCTGACATCGACGATCTGACGTTCTCTTCCACCTTGGGCTTGAAACACCGAGCTATATCATGACCAATCTTAACCTTTCCCGCCCAAGGTTTTACCCTCCAATGTGGGTCCCACCACCTTGGGAACGGAAACATCGACACACTTTCAGTTGATCAACCAAGTATTCTCCTGACATAACCCTTCCAATGTTAACTACGAAATTTTGCATATCATGGTAATTTCTTTCCCTGGTTGCTCTAACACTTTGGGACTTAGCCAATTTTATTGAAAACCATCTAAGGCATAGGATTTGGACTGGTGATATCATACAGTTCCATGCCTTTAATCTAGCAACTATAACTTAGTCCATCTATGAATTTTATTAGGCAATAAACCATTCGAATTTTTCTTTTTTATCACAGGAACTTAAGTTATGCAAGTTTAATTTTAACTTCAACGGTTGATCCCAATAAGGCTTTCAATCACAGAATCAATTCCTGCATTCTTATGCAAGGAAAGGAATAGCAATTGAACATTATCCCAAAAGCACTTTTACTTTGTAAATGAACGTTCCTAGCATGAACAATTCACAACACTTAGATATTTTTGGGACAATTTAACTTAACAGCTTTTGCAGGGAGTATGCATTTCCAACCGCATAATTTCCATTAAGTATTTTCTTTTACAATGAATTGCCATTATCAACGACATCATCGACCCAAAATAATAGTTTTTTCATATGCATTATTCATTATTACTCATACATGAGAATATTCATGAACAAATATGCATAGTTAAAGTATGAATGTTCAAAGTACAACACTTCATACTCAACACAAGTAATAATTCAAATCCTCCAGGGATCATTCCATTCATTAAAATCATACATAGTAATAATTAAATTGAAATAGAGCATCAGATACTTATCTGAATAATTGATCACTTGAGCAACTGGCTATTGTGAGGCACGCTCCTCCCAACCATAGATTTCCTTGCTAATATATCTCTTAGCAAGGTTTTGCCCCCGAGCTAAGACTATGAATCCCCCAGAAGAACACTCAAGGTTGACTGAAAGAGAATATGCAGATGAGTAGGGTAGAACCCACTAGGTTATCCATCATAACTTGCCACTAACCAATTTCAATCCAACAACATGGTTTCTTTCTATAGGTTTTAGGAACTTGGCACCAACCTATTCCACATCAACAAGTGCAGACCCTTCCTTGGTTTCTGTCAAGCACTCTAATTGCAGATAAATTAAATATCAACACACAGAGCGTATGAAATTTATTGTCAACCCGAGAAAGTCTTTTTATTTCAAAGGACAAGTGCACAATATATGCTTAAACACTAAACCATTAGCAATAAATACTTCTATATTCTATCATTCATGTTCATCCCCAGAATCTTAAGCAATCCAAAGCCTTCTCACTGCTATAATTCAAATCCTCTCTATCATGCATCAATTAAAAATTAACATCAGATCTAATGAACAATAGGAAGGAATCTCCTTTATATCCTAGAACGATCACTTGCCTGATCTAATCAACCTGGAAATCGTAAAGCAAAAACTGAGCAGTAATCTAGAAATCCAATTGTGAAATAATTGAGTTAACTATTCTAAGAATATTAAATTGCAGAATGGAAATCAAGCAACACACAATCAGAACGATAAATTGTAAGAACTCAGGGGATCGCAACTCAGCTGTAAGATGAACACAAGTGTGTATGATCTGTAATTGAATTGTATATAAAGCAAGCCTTACTCAGTCGACTGTTATTCTACACCATCTACCAAACTCACAGAAATATGATCCTTAACTATACTGAAAATTCACACGATAAATATTGCTGCTGCGTACAAAAGGAAGAACAAAGCATCACACAACAAGAAAGATGAAATCCTAAATTAACACAGCAATCTCTGTGGAAGACGGGCCCAGTCTTCACACAGAGACGCCGGTTGAACAACACTCTCTTTAACTCAGAAGCAACTCCTTATATTAACAGAAGGATAAGTACACAGTTTCAGCTTGACTGCTAATACAAGATGAATTAATTAATTGCTGTCCAACCCCTCAGTCGAGGTAATTTCCCATATTTATACATACAAATTGCAACATCTAAACCTATAATTGGGCAGCCATGAAGATCTCTGATCTTCAGGCGCCCTAAATAATCTAGCTGTTACAACGCGTGGCAGAACTGAAATATCCAAATATGAGAGAAGTATTAATCGTCCCAAGAGTGACGGTCCTTCCAGCTCACAGCTAGATTCGAGCAGCGACATGCTTAAGATAGTTCTTTGGTTACAGCTGCCCTGCCACGCCTATGCCTTGATTGCCGATTTGAGCCCCAAGGAACCTTCCACAAGCGATGATCGTTCCTTCATGACTTGTTCAGCTCCGTTCTTCCTGCAGTCTATTGTCTTACTACCTTCATAAATCGCATCATGTTAGCACAGATTAAGAGATGAACAGCTTTAATCATCACAATCATAAGTATTAACACAATAAAACAATAATCGGCCATACCTTGGTAAATTGGGGAATATATAAGGACAATAAGTTGAATTGCCAAGGTAATTGGTGTAAGACAAGGTAAGGGACAGTGATAAATGATGGTCAAAAAGGGCCAATTCTGGGCTCAACATCTCCCCCCAACTATCCTGTTGCATGTCCTCATGCAACAACCTGCATCTGAATATTGTACTGAACTTTGTCCAGGCAGAAGGAAAGAATGTAGATAAATCAGGCATCCCCTCTATCCCTTTGAAAAATTTCTGTGAGCAACCCGGCATCTTCCAACTTTACTGTTCCCCTTTCCACCGCTACTTGCTAATATCTGCAGTTCTCTTATGCTATGCCTGGGGAAGTTGAAAAGACACACTCAATCTGAATCCAATTCAATAATACCTGTAGGAGGTGGAAGCACTGGTTCTTGTGGGACAGTGTCTTCCAGCGCATCTAATCTTATCAAGGGAGTTGCTGGTTCTTGTGTAACAGCAACATCCCTTAAACCTTCTTCAGCAGCTGCCTTTATTGCTTTTCGAGACACTGGTTCTTGTGTAACAGTGTCTTCTTTGTCAATTGGCTGCTGAGATTGGATATCCTTTTCAATTTGCAGCTCCTCCTCCAAGATTTCAGTGTCACCTGAGCAGGGTGTCTGTACCTGTTCATCATCACTCCATTGTGTATCAGGAATGATCTCTACTCCCGGGTTATCCTCCAACTGCAGTTCAGGGGTTCTTGCTGCAGCATCCAAGGATGTTGGTTCTTGTGTGGCAACATCCTGGCTTACATCTTCATCTTTATTTTGCTGCAGCTCCTCTTCTATGAGTTCTGTATCATGAGAGCTTTCTGGGGTCACCACCCAGAGTTCATCGTTGAATGCCAGAATATCCTCTGTCCCAGCTTCTTCTCCTGTCCGCTCAGTTGGTTGGATGGTCAAATTCAGGATTGCTGGTTCTTGTGTTGCAGCATCCTGTTTCAACTTATCACTGTCCTGTATTTCCGTTTCTTCTTCTAAAATTATTGTGTCCTGGGAACGTTCTGGGGTTACAGCACAATATTCTTCACTATCCTCCAGAGTATCCTTTGGCTCCATGATCTCTGTATCAAGGGAACATTCTGGAGTCTCACCATATTCTTTTATAAGCTCCAGAGCATCCTTCATTTCCTGTTCTTCTCCCATCTGTTCCATGATTTCTGTATTGTGGGAGCAATTTGGGATTGCCATACATTCCTCATAAATTTCCAGGGCATCCTCCACTCCCTGTTCTTCTCCCATCTGTTCTATAACTTCTGCATCATGGGAAGTAGCAGCTGCAGCAAGGATGTTTAAAGGTGCTGGTTCTTGTGTTGCAGCATCCTTTTTCTTCACTGCTTCCCCTTCTGTGGCTACAGGCTGTTGTGCTGAATAAGTGCTAAGTAAAATTTTATGGCCTGCTTCCTCAAAGATCTCCCCACAGGTGGGGCAGAGTATTCGCTCATCCTTTTCTCCAGCTTCAGCAGAAGCTGTTTCCTCCACTTGGTCTGCAGCCTCTATTAATGTATACATCTTTCTTCCACCCTGCTTTTGGCAGATTTCCTTCCATGTTTCCAGCTCCTTTCTAAGTGCTTGGAGGTCCTCTTTCAGCATTGCATTCTCATACAAGAGTCCCTCAACCCCCGGCTCTTCCTCCACTGGCCTTTGTGGAGCATCCCTCGGTTTTGGTGTAAGGGTTGGGGGTTCAACCTGTGTCTCTAAGGTTGCCCATTTTGTTCTAGCTGCCTCTGCTGCTGTAATTGACCGAGTTCGCTTCCTTCTAATTGGTGCCACTAAATCAAACTCATTGGTGGTCCTCTTCCTTTTCTGCGGCATTTTCTTTTGTGACTTCCCTTTCTGTAGTGTTTCTTCTCGTGGAGCTGGAACATAGGGAGGCAAAACTGAAGTCAAAGGAACATTTCCCTGCCCCCCATGTTGTTCTTCTTCAATCACAGCTGCTCCTCCTGCCCATTCCGGTGAAGATTCGATTGTGACCAGCTCAATATCTTCTTCCATTGCTCTGGCTCCGCCATCTTCAGGTTCCATTGTCGCAGCATTTGATGCTGCTCCAATTTCACCTTCTGCTGGCGGAGCTGCCCTGTTGTCTAGATTTTCCACGAGGGTTTCATCTACATTGTCGCCTGACAGCTCTGTTTGTGCTTCCCCTCGCCCTCCTTCAAATGCAGTGTCATCCCCCACTGGTTCTGCTTGTGCTGGGGATTCATATACTTCAAATGGCTCTGCCTGTGCCTCGGGTTGTTCTTCCTCTGTGGTTTTGTCAACCCCTGATGTCCCTGCCTGTGCCCTCTGTTGCTCTTCTTCCGTTTCATCCCTTCCGGATGGTCCTGCCTGTGCCCCCTGTTGTTCTTCTTCCGTTTCATCCCTCCCGGATGGTCCTGCCTGTGCCCCCTGTTGTTCTTCTTCCGTTTCATCCCTCCCCCCAACTTCACTGGAGGAACTCCGGTCCTCCTGTTGTGGCGGAACCGGTAATTGCTGTAATGGAATGACCCTCAAGGGAACAGGTTGCTGTGGCCGGGTGATGAATTGCTCCCATGTTATATTATGTTGGGCCAGGGTTCTTTTAATAATTAACTTAATGAGGCCATGGTGGGTGAGGGAGGATAATGGGTGCTTTGCAGATTGGACGAATGTTGCCATATGGCGCAAATCATGCAATAGATAAAATGGAATATTTAACAAAATGCCATGACGGAGATGAGAAAGCAAAGGAAGTTCAGAGTTGTACACAGTTTGGTATCTACCTTCGCAAGTTATGTATTTCTTGAGGAAGATAGCGACCTGGTCCCATGGCTGCGGCAGTGACTTCAATGCAATCCCTCTCCTGGATGCTTCAACTTGCTCCCCTGGAAGTAAAAATTGTTCCCGTGCAACTGTTGCAGGAACTCGACGGTTAAACCAAGGTTTTCCCACCAACGGAATAGCTGTAACCTCGGATATAATGACCTCCGAAACATCTATACACAGCCCCCACACCGTGGAGTGTGTTTTAGTAAGATTCAATGCGAATTGCAGGGCTGCGTCCCGGTCGAATCCATCCAATCGTTCAAAGAACTCGACCCAGCCAGCGGCTTGAAAAATGGCCAGAACCTGCAAATTCCGTCTAAGTTCCCAGGTATTGAAAGGTTCATGGCGAACTGGAATGCCCATGGTCCTGGCTGCAAGATAGAACTGCTGTTTCGACAGAGTACAGGATCCAGAATAGAAGTTGCAGCGCGGAGAATGCACGAATCGTTGAGCGGAGACGTTGAGCGAATGAACTAATTCGGAAAGTTAAGCGCAGAGAGGAGTTTAAAATTTTCATGCCGAATTGGGGAAGGTGGCAGTTATTAGTATTACGTCGTACGAGGGAAGGGTTCAATCGGATATAAATGGTGGTACGAGTGAAGGTACGGCCAATCTCGTTTACATGATATCAATACTTAATCACGTGATAAATGAAAGCCATACCTCATAAAACTGTGCGTTGGAAGGCTGCGGAAACTGGTGGAGCTTGGAGTTGGTGACGTCACAGAGCCGAACGCGTGCACAGTCAGACGTGGAATCATGATGACTCGGATAAGGCACTGATTTCCTTCGCCGGTAAAACACAAGGCGTCGCATCCTCCGGGTTGAAATGATGAGTTCGCTGGCAGGACTGGGATGAATCAGCATCATAATTAGCAGGTTGAACAATCCTTCTGTTAACACGGGAGTTACCACTGCAAGTTGCCAAAGAAATGATCACACGACCGATGAAAAAGCTTGTTGCAGCTGACAAGAAAGAAGTTACAGCCATCGGGAAAGAATTCGTGGCAGCCGGAAAAAGATTCACAATATCCGGGAAAAATTACGGCTGTCACGGGAAAATTTTACAGTGGCGGAAGAGACTTACGGCTGGCGGGAAAAGATTTTACGAATATGGGAAATATGTCGCAGCCGCTGGAAAGAAATGACAGCTGTGGTGTGGAAGTGACTTGGTCAATGAGGTGGCGACCGCCAAGGAATAAGGTGACGGCCAGGAAATGATGTGGCGGCTGCGAGAAAAAGATGTTGCAACCGCCGAAGTTACAGCCGCCGGGACTGCAGCTGCCGGAGTTGCAGCTGTCGGAAAAGATTTAACGGCGGACGGGGAAAAAAACATTACGGCTACCGGGAAGTGAAATGGCCGTGGCTGGTAAATGGAATGGCAGCTGCGGAAAATGAGGTGGCCATAGCTGGTGAATGAGGTGGCAATAGCTGGTGAATGAGGTGGCAATAGCTGGTGAATGAGGTGGCAATAGCTGGTGAATGAGGTGGCAACCATGGGGACGATGAGGTGGCAGCCGCGGAAACTGGAGTTGCAGCCGCCGATGTTGCAGCCGCCGATGTTGCAGCCGCTGATGTTGCAGCCGCAAATGTTGCAGCCGCCGATGTTGCAGCCGCAAATGTTGCAGCTGCCGATGTTGCAGCCGCAAATGTTGCAGCTGCCGAAATTGCAGCAGTCGAAAAAGATTGACGGCTGACGGAAAGGGCATTATGGCTACCGGGAAATGGAGAATATGGTTGCCGGAAAAGGATATACGGCTGCCGGAAAATATGTTGCAGCCGCCGGAAAATATGTTGCAGCTGCCGGAAAATATGTTGCAGCTGCCGAATTTTTTTTTTTTTTTTTTTTTTTTTTTTTAACACAAGGACGGCACAGAGAGATTTTCATTATGGGCCCCAAACTGATCGTTCTCCTGGCGCTTCCCTGAAAAATTTTTCTTAAAAGACAACAGCAAGCAAAGAGATCAAATGCAAAAAGAAAGAAAACGACAACTATACGCTACAGCAAGAAATTATTTATGTACAGCAAATATGATTTTCATTTTAAGATTTGGTAAAGGTAGAAAAATGTTCCTGCTCTGGTGCCAATTGGTAGTTTGGATCAGCAGCAATCTGTGAAATGAATGCATCTTTCGAAATGGGCTTCCGATACAGTCGCAGCCTATGGCCATTAACAAGTAATGGCATACGGTTTTCATCAATGGTGACCAGGCGAACAGTGCCGTTGTCAAATACCCTGTCAACCAAATATGGACCCAGCCATCTTGTGCGTAATTTCCCTTTGAAATCTTTCTTGAATCTAGAGTCGTACAGTAGTGCCCAGTCTCCTTCATGGAAGATTTTCTTTTTGATGAATCGGTCATGCCAGTTAGATCTCTGTTGCTGAAGCAGCACAGTCTGGTCTACCGCAGCTAATCGTTTCTCATCCAGTTCATTCAATTGATTCAATCTTCTTTTCTGGGCTTCTGCTACATCCAGGTTCATTTCAATGGCTGTTTTCAGGGTCTTGATCTCAAATTCAATTGGAAAGATGGCACTCTTACCATACACCAGATCATAGGGAGAAAAGCCCGTGGTGTTGCGCCAAGTCGTGCGATATGCCCACAGTGCTTCTGGAAGTCTGTCAGCCCAATCCCTTCGATGGCTTTTAACTGTTTTAGTAAGGATTGCTTCGATAACTTTATTAGTGCTTTCCACCTGACCATTGGCCTGGGGATGATAAGGTGAAGCTATCTTGTGCTGCACATGATACTTCCGGAGCAAGGATTCAAATTGGTGTGAAATAAATTGTGGTCCGCCATCGGTAACTACTTCCTTTGGTACTCCAAAACGGGTAAAAACTTCACTGTACAGGAAATCAATCACCGCCTGGTCGTTTGCCTTAGCCAAAGCTACAGCTTCTACCCACTTAGTCATGTAGTCTGTACACACCAAGATGTAAACCTTCTGTTTGGAAGGAGGGTTGATAGGACCAACAAAGTCCAATGCCCATCTATCAAACGGTTCTAGTACCACTTGGGGCTGTAAAGGCATCTGATCTGTCTTATTAGGTTGGCCCATCCTTTGGCAGCTGTCGCAGGACTGAACATATTTTTTAGCATCTCTGAACAGTGTCGGCCAATAATAGCCCATCCGCAACGCCTTATGTCCTGTTCTTTTATCTGCAAAGTGTCCTCCGCAAGGTTCATCGTGACAGGCCTTCAGTATATGAAAGATCTCATCTTCCCTTACACATCTTCTAATTTCAAGATCAGGTCCTGTGTAAAAGAGATGGCCTTTAAGCCAACAATACCTGGCACTTTGCTGAATAATTTTTCTTTTCTCTCGTTTAGACATATGTGGCGGAAGTTTCCCTGCAGCCAAATAATTAGCAACATCTGCATACCAGGGTGAATGAGCTGAGAGTGCAAATAAATGTTCATCCGGGAAAGCATCCTCAACAGGTGAACTGTCATCACTGTTAGTAAATCGTGATAAAAAATCAGCAACAACATTTTCTTTTCCAGGTTTATCTATAATAGTAATATCAAATTCCTGTAATAATAAAAGCCACCTGGTTACTCTGGCATTAGTGACAGGTTTATTCATTAAGTACTTAATGGCAGAGTGATCAGTATGCACAAATGTAGGATACCCAGTAATGTAATGCCGAAACTTATTAATAGAATAAACAATAGCAAGAAATTCTTTTTCAGTAACAGTATAATTTAGTTCAGCAGGGGCTAAGTTTTTACTAACATAATAAATAGCATAAGGTACTTGACCATCCTGCTGTCCTAGTACTGCTCCAATGGCGGTATCAGAAGCATCTGAAGAAATGTGGAAAGGTATGGTCCAATTAGGTCCCCTTAAAATAGGGGCTGTGGACAGTTTCTCTTTAAGCTTATCAAATGCTGTCTGGCATGCTGTACTCCATGCAAACTGCACATCCTTCATTAACAATGAAAACAAAGGAGAAGCAAGTTTGGAGAAGTTTTCTATGAATCTCCTGTAGTACCCAGCATGTCCCAGAAAACTTCGCACCTCTTTCTGAGTTGAAGGGGTTGGTATATTCTTTATCACTTTAATTTTTGAAGGATCCACTTGAATACCGTTAGTAGAGATGAAATGTCCTAATACCACCCCCTCACTCATCATCATGTGGCATTTTTCAGTGCTCAGTGAGAGGCGAGCCTGTTCACAGCGAATTAAAACCTTCTTCAAATTTTCCAACGCTTCATCAAAATCCCTGCCATAAGGAGTGAAATCATCCATAAAAACTTCCATGCTATCATTTACCAATTCAGAAAATATGCCAATCACAGCTCTTTGGAACGTTGCAGGTGCATTGCACAACCCAAAGGGAAGCACCCTGTAGGCGAACGTTCCCCAAGGGCAGGTGAAGGTGGTCTTATCCTGATCCTCTGGAGCAATCTGGATTTGATTGTACCCACTGAATCCGTCCAGGAAGGAGAAGAACTTCTTCCCAGATAAGTTATCAAGTACCTGGTCAATAAAGGGCAGAGGAAAGTGATCCTTTTGTGTAGCCTTGTTCAGCTCCCTATAATCGACACAGACTCTCCATTTACCGTTTTTCTTGGGTACAATTACAAGTGGGGAAACCCACTCACTGTCTGAAATAGGATAGATGAATCCTGCTTCCAAGAGTTTCTGGATTTCTTCCTTCACTATATCCCTCAGATTGGGGTTCATGCGTCGTTGGGGTTGACATACAGGCCGGGAGTCGTTTTTAATATAAATATGATGAGTGCACAGACTAGAAGGAATACCCTTCATGTCTGTATACTCCCAGGCGAATGCCCCCTTACGTTCCTTCAAGAGATTGGTTAGGCGCTTTTGTTCTTCTGAGGAGAGAGCAGGATTGATGTTCAAAGTTCTTCCAGGCTCTACCTCAATAGGAATACTTCTCGAGCTTTTCAATACTGGGATTATATTTGTGTCATTGGCTAGTGCTTCCTCCGTAAGCTGTTCTTGTTCTTCTTTGCCGAGGGTACTGTTCAGAAGTTGATAAACTTCCTTGTCTACAGAAGCAGGTTCGCTAATGAAGTTATTAATGGCATCGTCTTCTGTTTCGTTTTTGAAAGTTAGTGCCTTCCCTATCGTTAGTAATGGCTGAACATCTTCTTCTTCTTCTTGTTCTATCCAAAGGGAGGTTTCAGTCTCTAGACTCGGCCTTGCTGGAGGGTACAGGGTAAGATTTTTGGTTTCCATGCCATCAGATATAGTCATAGATCCTGATCGACAGCTGATGCAAGCATCAGCTGTAGCCAACCAGGGCCTTCCTAAAATCAATGGATGTCCCCCCAGCTGTGATTTCGGCTGTAATACCAGAAAATCGGCAGGGTATTCCCACGAGTCTACTGAAATAACGAGGTCGTCCAAAATCCCTTCAGGTCTGATGGTGGATCTGTCTGCCAATTCTAAGATAGTAGGGGTCGGTCTAATATTGGTGAATCCGAGCTTCTTTACAGTCTCCATCGTTATAACATTGATCGCAGCTCCTAAATCTACTAGTACGTTGGGTATCTGCGTTTGTCCTATGTGTACAGTGACAGTAGGATTGTCGGGATCCTCATACTTGGTTATAGGGGTTTTTCCAGTCATTAAAACGGATAAATTCCCTATAACATGGACAGTAGGAGGATCTCTGGGTTTCCTTCCCGGTCTTTTAGTGCACAGGTCCCGAACAGTTCTAGCATAGATAGGTACATCTTGAAGAGCTTGTAAAAGGGGAATCTTAACATAAAGGTTCTTCAGTTCTCCTAAGAGATTGAACTGAGGTTGCCCCCCTCTTTGTGGCAGCATCAATCTCTTAGGGTAAGGTGGTTGTCTTACCAACTGGGTAGGCTGCGTGTTATCCACTTCATCGTTTATTGTTTCAGCCCTCCCTTCTGAGGGATGCTCAGCGTCTTCAATAATAGGAACCGGATCAGATAGATGCTGGGAACTCTCTCCTTTGTCATAAACAGTAGGTGGAATATTTTCTGAAGTTACACGTTCTACTATCTTTCCAGACCGTAAGCGAATGTCATTACAAGGTACAGGGGAGAGAGAGTAGGCTGGCATATTGAGAGTTTCCAGTTGCTGGACTGTTTTATTATTTGGGTTAGGGTTAGGTTGGGCAGGCAGCTGAGGCCGTATTGGTATGTTAGGCACAGGATTATTTTGCAGCTGCAGCTGCGACTGCTGAGGTAGGTATTGAGGATATTGCTGAAATTGAGGATATGGAGGATACGGTAACTGTTGAGGTGGAGGTGGTTGAGGAAACTGATTCCCAGGATGGAAGTTCCTCCATCCAGGAGACCATGAAGTAGGTTGATGAGGTGGCTGTGTCCAAGGACTCCATGAATTATAACCTTGCATCGCAGGTTGAGGGGAATTCCACTGAGCATAATTTGAAGGGAATTGTGTATTCACGTTTTGCATATTAGTATTCCAATTATTCAAATTATTCAAAAATGGAAATGAATCGGGAGACATACCTTGATTCCGGGGCTGCCAGGGTTTCTTCTGTGCAATAAAGTAGGCTGAATCCACCTCTGGAGTTGATGCCTGCAGAACAGCTTTCACTTGGGGCAACGTGGGGCATTCTTTCATATCATGATTCAGCTCACACAGTTGACATACTTGAACTTTGTCAAGAGGGCATTCTTTCAGTGGATGAGTCTTTCTACATCGGGGACAAAACACCCCTAGTGTGAGATCCTCCACTGCCTGTCTTTGCTTGGCCTTCAAGACGTCAATCTCTGAAGAGATAGAGCTCATCATTTCTGTTTTAAAGTTTTCAAGAAGATTGCCTATCTCTGCACGTGTAGCTCCCCCATTGGATGACTTCTGAGTTCTGTCGAAGACATCACGTTCCAGGTTATTTCGTTTATGCTGCTTATTATGCCTAGAAGATCCCCTGGAATATCTCTTACATAATTCCACAATTGTCTCAAAAGATTCTTTAGAGATATCCCCCTTTCCTAATAAATTTAGCATGTCTAAACAATCGTCCCT
Organism: Larix kaempferi; assembly: GCA_027924585.1. Classification (NCBI taxonomy): domain Eukaryota; kingdom Viridiplantae; phylum Streptophyta; class Pinopsida; order Pinales; family Pinaceae; genus Larix; species Larix kaempferi. Next base: position 20,626,471 of record BSBM01000007.1, on the reverse strand, counting down.
GATTCCTCGAAGCAGGATGATCTTAAGCACATCTAGTCCCATGTTCGTCTGTCCAGCTCTCTGCACATTGTACAGCAACCTCTCTACAAAATCCTCCAAGCTTTAGTCCTCCTTCTGTACCATCTTGAATAACTCCTCCCTTTTGTCCCTGGTGTTACAATATTCTTGATATTTTTCCAGGAATACTTGCTTCATCTTATTCCAATTAGCAACAGTCCCTCCCCCAAGGCTCATGAACCATCGTAATGCATTGTCCTTCAGGGTGGCAGGAAAAAGCTTTAACTTTTGAGCATCTGTGATATAATCATAGCTGCGACAGAGGATATCGAATTCAAACAAGAATTCGTCTGGATCCTCTGCCGCCCTGCCATGGAAGCGGGGTAACACCGACGGTGAAATGTTTTTCATAGGAGCTGTCCCCTCTAGCTGTTGTATTGGGAATTGCAATGTAGCCATAGTTTCTGGCGGGGAATTATCTTCATGATGGTATTGTACCACTGCTTCTTCCTCTTCATTCTCATGTCTATTACTCATCTTTTCTCCTGTATCTTCTCCTTCGTTTGTTCCTTTGTTCTTTACCTCAGTTGTAACAGCTGCGTATTCTTCGGTTGTAACAGCTGCGTATTCTTCGGTTGCAACAGCTGTGTATTCTTCGGTTGCAACAGCTGAATCAGCTGTTACTTCTTTAGCAGGAGTATATGCAGGAATCACAGCTGCTCCTGTATCTTCCACTGTAGATCCTGATGCTAACGTTCCAGGATCAGCAGGGCCTCTTTTGGTAGGAGTCCCCTGTTGACGAGATCTGACAGCTGAATCAGTTTTGTCAACAAGGTCGTCAATGAATGTTCTTCTGCCCAGCGGTGGACCTCGACCACGACCCGAACCACCTGTACTGTTAGTAATTTGTGGGGTTTTGGGGGTCGGGAGGTGATCGCGTTTTACCCCCCTCGTATTCATGCGAAACAGATCATTTCAAAATCAACCAAAAGACTGACTAAAAGCAATTATCAGATCAACTAATGACTAGTATTTAATTTTCATCTGTCCCCGGCAACGGCGCCAAAATGTCAAGCACTCTAATTGCAGATAAATTAAATATCAACACACAGAGCGTATGAAATTTATTGTCAACCCGAGAAAGTCTTTTTATTTCAAAGGACAAGTGCACAATATATGCTTAAACACTAAACCATTAGCAATAAATACTTCTATATTCTATCATTCATGTTCATCCCCAGAATCTTAAGCAATCCAAAGCCTTCTCACTGCTATAATTCAAATCCTCTCTATCATGCATCAATTAAAAATTAACATCAGATCTAATGAACAATAGGAAGGAATCTCCTTTATATCCTAGAACGATCACTTGCCTGATCTAATCAACCTGGAAATCGTAAAGCAAAAACTGAGCAGTAATCTAGAAATCCAATTGTGAAATAATTGAGTTAACTATTCTAAGAATATTAAATTGCAGAATGGAAATCAAGCAACACACAATCAGAACGATAAATTGTAAGAACTCAGGGGATCGCAACTCAGCTGTAAGATGAACACAAGTGTGTATGATCTGTAATTGAATTGTATATAAAGCAAGCCTTACTCAGTCGACTGTTATTCTACACCATCTACCAAACTCACAGAAATATGATCCTTAACTATACTGAAAATTCACACGATAAATATTGCTGCTGCGTACAAAAGGAAGAACAAAGCATCACACAACAAGAAAGATGAAATCCTAAATTAACACAGCAATCTCTGTGGAAGACGGGCCCAGTCTTCACACAGAGACGCTGGTTGAACAACACTCTCTTTAACTCAGAAGCAACTCCTTATATTAACAGAAGGATAAGTACACAGTTTCAGCTTGACTGCTAATACAAGATGAATTAATTAATTGCTGTCCAACCCCTCAGTCGAGGTAATTTCCCATATTTATACATACAAATTGCAACATCTAAACCTATAATTGGGCAGCCATGAAGATCTCTGATCTTCAGGCGCCCTAAATAATCTAGCTGTTACAACGCGTGGCAGAACTGAAATATCCAAATATGAGAGAAGTATTAATCGTCCCAAGAGTGACGGTCCTTCCAGCTCACAGCTGGATTCGAGCAGCGACATGCTTAAGATAGTTCTTTGGTTACAGCTGCCCTGCCACGCCTATGCCTTGATTGCCGATTTGAGCCCCAAGGAACCTTCCACAAGCGATGATCGTTCCTTCATGACTTGTTCAGCTCCGTTCTTCCTGCAGTCTATTGTCTTACTACCTTCATAAATCGCATCATGTTAGCACAGATTAAGAGATGAACAGCTTTAATCATCACAATCATAAGTATTAACACAATAAAACAATAATCGACCATACCTTGGTAAATTGGGGAATATATAAGGACAATAAGTTGAATTGCCAAGGTAATTGGTGTAAGACAAGGTAAGGGACAGTGATAAATGATGGTCAAAAAGGGCCAATTCTGGGCTCAACAGTTTCTATTACAAATGCACAACAATGGTTAATCTTCACTACATTACCTCAGGCCGCCACTATTACCCAATGCTACAGAATTCCACCAAGGAAGGTTCACACATGGTTCAACGTATCATTGGTAATTTAGCTAAGGGTATGACATAGCAACCTACGCCCCACAACTATCCAAAATTAAGTTTCATAATCAAGGTCGAATGATAGACTCAAAACCCGCACCCCAACCAAACAAAACGGTTCACTCGTAGAACAAAATACAATCGACTACAATGGACATCCATGCCTCTGAGAGATCCCAACTCTTCCTACATGCATGCTTTTAGCTACATGGCCAACTTTTCCTATGTGGTCTTCCCTAAAAGACTCACGCCCCAACTTATGCCACTAATCCTCATTAGCTTATAGGATTAATTATAAAGTTTAAAAATGTATTAATGATTAAAATATGGTCAAAAATACTTTTGGGTTCAAGGTTAGGATAGGGTAATGCTTAAACCCCCTTAGGCTATCTACAACCCCCTTTCATTCTCACTTGTCGATTCATAGTCCCATGTTCTCTTCGGCGCTTGCCTCAACCACAACTAGTTGTATTTTATATTAATAATTTCATAATACAAATGTTCATCCCTTCAGGCATTTCATCATCCTGATATACATCGTTAGATCAGGGGTTCAAACATTTGGGTGTTACATCCCTATCACCATGGATTTAATTTCCTTATACATGAATTTCCAATAAGTAGGGCATAAATACACTCTCAAAGGAATTACAATGGGATCTCTAGATATTATCAGTTCACACCATGTGGAAAAGCTTCTTAAAAAGGGCCATTTGGGCATTGTGGCATAATTTCATGTCATTCAAGCTTTTGAGAACCCTTCTCAACCCATTCCTTTTGACATGTACTTAGTCTTAGACAAGCACCGATCCATATTTGACACTCCCAAATGATTTTCCTCTTCCTATGGTGAGGATGATAATTCCATTCCACTCATACCTGGTATCCTCCCACCCAATGTACACCCATACTACCAATGCTATTCATTTGTCTCGTAAAATGCCAATGGTGATGAGTAAACAGTGCTATTCATTTGTCTCGTAAAATGCCAATTTTTAGTCATCAAGTTTGAGCATGTGCGTGGATTTGTGGGAGAATCAAACATTGTATGGTAGAGAGAAACGTATAACAAACCAAGCATATTAGAAAGAATCAAACGTTGCAAGTTGGAGATAAACGTGAGAAAGAAACCAAGTTATAAACTATTTCAAACGGTCAATGAGTTTTGCACTTAGTATTTCTTTGTTGGTTAATATTTGTCGATGTGAGAAGTATTTTGTACATTGTTAAGCTCTCTTCTCTTTCTTAGCTTAAATAATGAAAACAATAATAAAACACATATCGTGGATTGTTGTGTATAATTTCATTTATGAATTGAGTTTTATATAAAGATGTGTAAAATAAATAAATAAATTGAGTGATTTTCATTAAATAAAACATAAATTTATATAATTTTACATCAAGAGAACTACCTCAACAAATTAGGATACATGATCCTCCTTAAAAAAATAGAGATAGTTAGAGATATGATATCAACTATTTATTGGAATAGGAGGCCAATTAAAAGGCATTGACATGATAAGTATGTATGTGCACACAACACAAATAACATGTGAACTAATAATCGTTATCATTTACTAAGTATTAAGAATATCTATCATTCCTCCCAACAACAGAATCATAGACCTCAAATGCTTTCAGGAGAGAAGGGAAATTATGTTCCATTTGGTTCTAGAAAATCCAACAAGTCTAATGTGAAATTTGACATTGCTTAGTAATAAGGTAGGAAGTGGTGGATCCCTAATGAGTCTGGCGAATCTTTATGTCAAAAAATTGATCTACAATAAGAAGCTAAAAATTTGGAACAATATTTGCAAAATGATTGGCCGTGATTTTTTGTTCCAATGTTGATTCATGATAGGAAGTTTAGCAAATCAACATTGACATCATCGTGAATTCCCAAGTGAGTCAGAAGATCAAGGAAAAAATCATTCTTGTATAACCATTGGATGATTAAGTAGGGGTTATACTAAATGGGTTTGAATTTACTAATGCCTTGTCCTAAATAATCGATGTTTGTCCAAGTGTAACCACACTTTGTCACCAACTTCATAATGGTGTGGTACACGATGTTGATCCATAAGTTGTTTTTCTTTTCTTGATTCATCTAAAGAATCTAGATGATTTTGGTTTGAAGAGGCTGCAAGTGTTGAACAAAAATTTGTGCCTTACGTAGATGAAAAAAGGAAAGGATAAGGGCAACTCATAGGGAACCAAAGTTTGAAACCAAGACATAAATCAAATGGAGAGTGACCTAATGAGTAAATCACTTGGTTATATGCATGCTCAATGTGGGTGACTCAAATTTGCTTGGTTGGAGAGGCGTGATGATGAATTTCAAGATTTTGGACTAGGGTACAATAAACCACTTTAGTTTGACCATTATTCTATGGATGAAAGGAAGTTGAAAAATTAAGAGAAGTTCCTAATATTTTCCAATGGGAATGCCAAGAATGACTACAAAATGTGAGTCATGATTAGAAACAATACTAGTGGGAGAGCTAAGGATCACCAAAAAATATCAAAGAATAGTTGGGATAAGTCAATAATCGAACTAGTGTTACAACAAAGAGTAAATTTACCTATTTTAATGAATCTATAAACAACCACAAAATACAACCATGGTTGTGAACAGTCATTGGAAAGCCACTAACAAGATCCATGGAAATTCTCTCCCAAGGATAAGTATGTATGATTGTGTAAAGGGAAACTTAGATCAAGATTTCCGTTAGTTGGTTTGGGTTGACAACAAGTTGCATAATACCTCCAAAAATGAAGAACATCTTACTGCATGAGAGATTAGTAGAAGCATTGTAGATGTTGAAGACTCTTAAATGTTCCAATGTGACCACCATAGAGCATATAATGTGCCTCTTTGAAAAGAGAGGAAAAATTATCATAGGGTACACATAACTTGTCAAACTTGTACAATAATCCTTCCTTGATATGAAAATATTTCAAAGGAACTAAGTTCGAAGATGCTAAATGTTGGATACTTTTGGATCATCTAGATGAGATGAAGCCCAAGTGGAAAATCCTAGATATGAAGTGGTGATAATGGTTAAAGTATGAATTGAAGGAAGTTGGATCAAACAATTGACCATGATATTGGTACTCGCCTTGGTGTACTTGATAATCAAATGAAAATTTTGTGAACAAGATGCCCATTTCATATGCCTATATTCTCCAATTCTATGTTGCAATTGAAGAAACCACAAAGGTAAATGATTAGCATGAAGACCATTTTATTTTGAGATAGTTTGTCTAGTATTTGATAGTTTGAACCAATGAATACAAATATTTATTATATGTGGAGTAGTTTGTCTTGGCTTCTAAAAATGTCTTTGAATGAGAATCCATCGGATGACCATTTTTCATAAAAATTGCTCCAAATGCAAATTTTGAAACATAAATCTCAATTTCAAAAGGCTATGAGAGATTAGACAAGACAAGTATAGGTGCATGTTGACACAAACCCAGTCGATAGGGGTTCCACTCACTGTCGACACCAAACCACCACGATCTCCCTGAGTATTGGCCCAGACATTTTACCCCATCCAGCAACACTTGCGGAGCAGATGAGGTTTCACCCAAGATGTTCAAGGGAGACTTGACGGAACCATGTTTCCGCCGAATGAAGGAGGATGGTTGCGGCTCAATTACACAACTTATTGCAACATTTCAAAAATGGATCTATGCATTCAACTCAGACATCATTTATATTCATAGCATCATTCAATCATTCATTATCGCAACAAATAAACAGTAAATCAGTAATTGCGACAAGAAAGCATAGCATTATTCATATATCGCAACATGCATTACCACAATTGAATAGAAGAGACACAGGGATTCCGCAAAACAGTTATGTCATATCATATTAATCCCGCACAACCCAGATACAATATCTCCGCAAAGTACAAATCTCACAGATAACTCTAAATCTCGGATACACAACCAATGGATGCATAATCCAAGATGATCCAAGATCTACAAATCTATGACTATTTATAAGCTTCCGCCTTTACAGTGCTTGTCCACTTTCTAACAACTTCCTAACCGACACTTTGAGCAAATGACTCCAAGTCTATCTAACATGGTCCAAATGACCCAAAATCTAACTAACATGGTCCAAATGACCCAAAAACATGCATACCGTTGTACATTTGACCCAAAAATACATAAAATATTCTCCTTTATGCCCAGCTTTCCGCCTTCTGCAGTATCTTCTGACTTGTCGCAGCATCCGCAATGCTGCGATGCTAAATTACCAAACTGCCTGCCAACAGGCCCCCAACACAATCTTGTGGCTCACCCTCGAGCCACGTCAGCAGGACATGGTGTACTCACTGGTCTTGACTCTGAAGTCTTCATACTGTTGTCGGATTTTGCTGACTTGCTGCAGAATTGTTGCAGCAATTTCCTTACTATTATCGAGGTATGTTGCCAGAGGGTGGTCACACAGGTGTGTGTCAACTCTCTTCTTCGCTCCCTGCACCGCCTGGAGTGCAGAACCAGCGGCGGTATTAAACTCGGCACCAATTTCCTGAAACTCATCCAACTGTGTAAAGCGCTGCTTCTGTTGTTCCTCTGCTTTGGAAACTCGTTGCTACAAGTCCTTGATCTCTGCCTTTTTAGAGACCTGCACCACCGGTGGCATGGTGCGCATGGCAATCTTTAGTGCAGCCAGCTGCTCTTCTGCCTCCCGTCGTTGCTTGGTCAACTGTTTGAGCGGCTCATCATGGATGATGATGCCCCAGAACAACACAGTCTTCGCACTGATCCTTGTCGCCTCCTGCTCTAACTCGGCCAACTGAGTTGCTAGTTCTTCAATGGCACTCTTTTGTTCTGTGACTACCTCTGGCGGTGTAGCGGGCTTCAGGGCATGGTTTAAAACAGAATTGTCCTCCCGCAACTTGGGGATAACAGCCCCCAGCTTCTGCACTCGCTCGACCGAGTCTAACTCAGCTATTGGCTCGAAGACGTTGTGACAGGCTTCATTGATGGCCTCCAACCGCGCTTGGTTTGTCCACAAGGCCGTTTTTTCCATGGTCACTCGATCCTGTTCCTTGTTCAGCTCTATGATCTCAGTACCCTTCTCGGCCCGGAGGCTCTCCATCGTCTCCTTAACCTCATTAACCACTTCCCATGCTACCATGGCCTTCCCTTTGAGCTCCTCAACTTCCTTGCGGACCGCTACATCAGCCTCCTGTGACCGCACTAGCTGACTATGTGCGTCACTTTCTCTATCCACCAGTTCCTGACTGGCAACCGCTTGTATGCACACCAATGTTGATGAGGACAGCGCATTGATATTCACTGTCAAATCTTCACACCGCTGCAGCATTGCCCTAAGAGCTGCATCATCGATCGCAATAGTAGTCGGGTGGAATTTGAACAGTTCGGACCCGCGGCTCAATGCTGATTGCGTCGATTTCCTGCACCGTTGCGCCCTCAGGTGCCTTCTTCAAGATGATATCGCATAAGGAATCCAAGCAGGCGATGACTGCATAGAAACCTTCATCTGCCTTCTTCGTCATGGCCCGAGCAAACATATTGGTTTCCTGAGTAACTCCATGAATGAGGCATCCCAACTAATTTTCAATGGTCGGCGACGACCCGTTGATCGTAGCATGCTCATGGCGTGCCTTCGTCCTCCCCTCCTCAATGTCATGGTCAATTTTATCATCCTTTGGCATCCTTGTTGATTCCTGGTTGGAGTCATGGTGGCTCTGCTAGTCCTGTGTCGATAATCGATCGCCTGAGCCTGTCGCCAGTGCTCCAGCCTCAATCTCTGCCAACCCCACAGGTTCGCGCCATTTCGGCGGCCAATCGTTTACAATAGCATCCAGCGCTTCTGTCATTACCTTGTAAGGGGTCAATAACCATTGGTTGGCTGGGTCACGTCTGGCTTGCACATAAATAGCGTGCGGCCGAATCACAAACACCATTATCGGCTTATACTTGGCCGCGGTTTCCTCAGATAGCCAAGGCACCTTTGTTGCTGCATCATAGAGCATCTCCCAATAAAACCAAAACTGCAATGCACAATCCCGAAGTCGCTCTTGCTCACGTACCCACCACAAGTTTTGATATTGGGCGCCCCGATGCTCTTTCGCGGCCTCCACCTCTATACCCTAGTAGGTATTGGGCTCCTTCCAAGCGACAAGTGCGATCAAAATTAACAGCCAGCTATACGTGAAGGAGCCCTTCCCAGCTTGGACAGTGACGGCATCCTTCGCCAACTAGTTCAGCAAAAACAAGGACCAATTCATCTGTACGCCTGCCGCGCATTGCTCTGCACATGCCACGATCCCTGAATTGCACTGATTAGGTCGACCGCCCCGGACCACTTTGCAGGATAATATCTTAGCGTCGGTGAGAACCGCCTTATCGTTGATACTGCTGGTGCGATAACCAAGCCCATCCCGTTCCAAGCCATAGCGCTTAATCAACTGCACCGCCCTCTTTTTGTTGTTCTCCTTCCCTCGGAAGTATTGTGACGGGTCTACCCCATCTTTGAGCAACCCAGTAATGCTCGTAATCACATTGATAGCGACCGGAATCTCTGTATCCAGCCACAATGAACCGCCGTGGAAGCAGACCAACAGTTGCTTCACGCAAGCTTTAACCTTTGTTAACCGCCCGAAATGCGACATGTTAATGAGCCCCAACAATCCAACCTGGTTCAACCCTCGTGCCCAGTCTTGTGGAATCAGCGTCGCAGTGAGCTGCGACACTCGCACATAGGGGTTTGACGTAATTTCTGGATAGGCCACCATATCGTGATCATCATGCTTCAAGTGCATTAACGTCGACATGATATCAATTGAGCACTCCACTCCAGCAGGGAGCACTGGCATCCTCAATGGTTACTTCTAATTTTTGTTCACCTTGCGAGGTGGGGCACCCAGCCGACTAGGGGGGACATACCCAAGGATGTCGATAATAGACAATCCCTCCCATGCAGCGGACTTGTCAATTCTTCGACTGGACTGTCCCACCTGCACTTGAACCTCTTCCACCACCGCCGTGGATGATCTAAGTTGCCGCTTGCTCTACGGGGACGCATAATGCTGACTTCCCAGACGCTTCTTGGCGATAACTGACGCTCCAACCGGCATGTTGGCAACTTCCTCTTCAAGATCTACTTCTTCCTCAACCGACATTTTGGAGACTCTACTTCGCTGGAGATTTCAACCATCTCCAGCTCCCCTGACATACCTAAATCAACTCGCCGAAACTTCAAGGGATGATGCAACGCCACTCACAATCCCAGCTCAATGCACAACAACTGTACCCTGCAAGTTCAACTGAACCTTTCCCAACTCACAAATTCTCTCCACAGTCAGTAATGACACTCTGCAACACTGCACAATCTTGCACACTTATAGCAACCTAATTCTCTTGGTGCCTTTCGACCAGCCTTGACCCATTCTTATAGCATCCAACCCGATCCTTCATAATCATCACTAAATCCTGCATTGACTCGAACTAAATTCTGCATTAATGACCGAAATTCGTCGTCGATCCTGTCAGTCGATCGGCCAGATCCGCCATTAATGCTCATCATTCAAACGAGCGTCGTTAATTAACTATCTTAACTTTTGGCATTTATTGTTGATTTGACCCAGTCGCGACCCTGCCACTGTCGCAAACTGCTCCTAACTTACAGCACAAGCTTCCTTACCTGCGCAGTCCTGTACCTTTCGGTGGGCCATCCTGCCACTGGTCACCCTGCATTTTTTTCAGGATGCGACTCAGGCATCGCGCTGTTCCAAGCCCGACCTGTGGATCTTCAACCTGCTACCATTAATCAACCTTGGGAGCATCGCTCCATCCAACTGCTGCAACTGTACTGCGCCTCCTGAAGTGATGCTATGATGTGATATGGACCAAGCCAATGCATCTCCAATTTTCCTCGGTGTTTCATAAACTTGCTGTCATATAGCAGCACCAAGTCACCCTATTGAAACTGTTTTTTTTTTATGTGGTGATCATGCCAAGCCTTTTGGCGAACCTTCTCCACATTATGGTGGAATCCTGCAATAAAGCGATCTTCTTCCATTTGCACCAACTGCGCTAGACATTCTTCCAATGCCGTTGCAGCATCCATACCCGTCGCTGCCGCTATGCGTAGACTTGGAACGATGTACTCCATTGACATAATTGCTTCTTGTCCATACACCAGCTTGAATGGTGTATGTCCCGTCAACCTTTTACACGTGATGCAATACGCCCACAAAATTGCTGGGATTTTCAAATCCCAGTCATCGCGGTTCACATTTCACACCTTTGTCAGTGCATGCTCCAATATCTTGTTGAAAGCTTCGACCATGCCATTTTCCTGCGGATGATATGGCATGCTCTTCTTGTGTTGTATCTGCAGTTCCTCCGTCAATGCGTTGATGGTGAGATTGAGAAAGTGGTTGCCTTGATCGCTCAACAATATCTTGGGGCAGCCGAATCGAGTGACAATGTTGTCGAATAGGAACCGCGCAGTTGTGGCCGCGGAACAATCAACAACTGGTGCAGCCTCCGCTCATCTTGTCAAATAATCTGTCGTCATGATGATGTATCTTGCATCAGTGTGCTTCCCCTGTGGGTTGATTGGTCCCACGAAATCCACTTCCCATTTGTCAAATGGTTGCAGTGTTAGCTGAGGCATCAACGGCATCTCATCCCTTCTAGAGGGCTTCCCAGTTCTCTGACAAACGTCACAGGACCGCGCATAGTCTGTCGCATCATTGTGCAGCGTAGGCCACCAAAGTCCCACACGAAGCACCTTCCTGGCAGTCGCATGACTGCCATAATGCCCCCCAGCCACTCCCGCGTGTGATTCTGATAAGATCTGCTCTTGCTCATGTGGCAAGATACACCATCGTGATATCTCATCTGCGGCCATCTTGTATAACTCTCTTGCGATTAGCTGGAAATCTGCGGCCTTGACTACCAACTGCTTCTTCTGATTAGTGGTGAACTCTTCTGGTGCAGTACCTGTCACTAGAAATTGAATGATTTCTTCAAAATAGCTATCGGTTACTTCAACCTTAAACAGTTGCGCATCAGGCAACCTGTCTTCAATGTTAGTTGGCTCCTCTCCTGTTTCAATCCACGATAGATGATCAGGGCCAACATTCAACCACTCTAGCTTCACAATCACTTCAAAATCGAATTCCTGAAAAAGAAGTAGCCATCGACATATCTTCCCCCCAACACAGGCTTATTGACCAGGCATTTCAATGCAGATTGGTCTGTGAACATCTTAAAATGTCCTCCCAATAAGTAGTGTAGGAACTTCTGCAACGCATAGACCATCGCCAGGCCTTCCCTCTCCATAGTGGTATAGTTCCTTTCGGCCATTGACAACTTCTGGCTTGCGAAAGCAATGGGGTGATCAAGATCCCCCTCTCCTGGCTGGGCAAGCACCACTCCCAGCACGATCGATGAGGCATCAACGTGAACATGGAATTCCTTACTCCAATCCGAAAATACCAATATTGGTGCCGAAGCCATCTTCACACTACTACATTTTTGGCCTTTAGGGGGGGTTGTCTTCCGCCCCCAAAAGTGACCTACAGGAGGGGGTTTGGCTTTGGGGGCGGTTTTGGCAAAACCACCCCTAAAGGCACCGATGTTAAAAGTTTTTCTCTTTAAGGGCAGTTTTTGACGAGATTGGAACCGCCCCCAAAAGTTACTTTTGGGGGCGATTTGTGACCCCCCTCGTAGATCTCTACGGAGACGGTTTTAAACCCCCCTCATAGACCCCTTCATAGAGACCTACGAGGATAGTTTTGAACCCCCTTCATAGAGACCTACAAGAGCGGTTGTGGACCCCCCTCATAAGCCCCCTCACACAAACCTACAGGGACGGTTTGGAACCCCCCTCGTAGAGGACTATAGGGGCGGTTTCAAACCCCCCTCGTAGAGGCCTATAGGGGCGATTTTGAACCACCCTCGTATAGTTCTATAGGGGCAGTTTGGAACCCCCCTCGTAGAAACCTATAGAAGCAGTTTGAAACCCCTATAGGGGCGATTTGTGACCCCTATAGGGCCGGTTCTAAACCCCCCTCATAGACACCTATGGGGACAGTTCAGAACCCCCCCTAAATGTCCTTATTACAAACCTTTGGGGGAAGTTACAAACCCCCCTCGTAGGTACCTACGAGGGTGGTTGCAAACCCCCCTCGTAGGTACCTACAAGGGAGGTTCTAAACCCTCGTTGTAACATACAAGGGCAATTTTGAACCCCCCTCGTAGTGACATATGAAGGTGGTTTAGAACCCACCTCGTTGTAACATACAAGGGCAATTTTGAACCCCCCTCGTAGTGACATATGAAGGTGGTTTAGAACCCACCTCGTTGAAACATACAAAAGCGGTTTGAAACCCCCTCTATAGCCATAATAAATCATAATAAAATATATTTTATTAAAAATATCAATATTGCACATCAATAGGGCACGGAGAAATCGAACCACCAACCTCCTGCTTGTAAGGGAAGCGCTCTTCCATTGAGCTAGCACCCTTTCAAAATTGGGGAGAGGAGCAATATGAACATCTAGATTGCATCATTTGTAATTCTATAAAAAGACAATAATATCCAAAGACAACCATGCTTAAAACCCAATTTATTTTTCAAAACACACTGATAAGCACAAAAATCTACCATAATAAGGCAACAGAATATCCAAAACAATTATACAATCTAGGTCTGCAAAAGGGTCTAAATGCCATATTTTATTTTATTTTTCTACTCGCGCTAGCTGATCTCCTAACAATGGGACTTTGACTTGAGAACCAAATTGCCTACCAATGTGAACAACGATGCACTATCATGGCATGATTTACAACAATTGATATATCCCAAGAGAATCCAAAGAAAGATAGCTCTAGATAAGATTAGATAAGATAAGATAAGATAATTTTAGTAATGTCCAACAAATGACCATAGAAGTAGGTCAATGGGACTGTGTGGTATCATGATTTCAATACAAAGTGGGAGCGCTAAGGCTATCTTTTTAATCAGTCGTCTATGAACAAAGTGAGAGCGCTAAGGATATGAACATGATGTATGGAGGGTTGAGGCTGGGTGGTTAATTATCTAGTTGTCTAGCATAGTATTATCTACTCAAGGATTGGGAGCCTCAGCTATCAGCTAAGGGTTGGTTAGGAGGAGAGTGGTCCCCCCACATGTGGTTTTTGTGTTGCTGATGTTATTGGAAAGTGGGCCAATCACAAGGAGGGATCAAGTTTAAAAAATAAGGTAGGCTTGTGTTAGATTCGAAAATTCTGAGCCATTTTGAACATCCATTTTAAGAAAAAAGCCATTTAATTTCCATGTCTAGTTTCATGTTCTTCATGGCTTCATGACATTCAAGTGCTTTGAAGGAACTAGAGTTTTCTTATGAAGCTAGCATCATGCTGCTCTTGGTTCAACAATTTAAAGAGTAGTTAACATTTGTATAATAAGTTCTTAGCCAAATAACTTGCATTGCAAAGGTTGTGACAAATTGCATTGTAGGAAAAAATGACGTAGGACATGATGACAAGTTATAAACGATGGTGGGACAACAAGAGGAATTCCTGGGACAACATACTAAAGAGCCACGCAACAAAAATAATAGCAAGTGAATTCAACCATCACCATTTCCCAACCAACATCGAAGCTAGACACCAAGATCACAATCTCTTATTTCGATGGCTCTTAATAAAAACAAGTTGGATTCCTAAATCAAAATTATCAAATCTTATTTCAAGACCCAACAAAATCTAAGCAATCCCCAAGAGATAATGGTGGTTGAGTGCATATGGATTACCAAGAGCTTACTTGGTGGGAGTTTGATGCTTGGTTGTTTGACAAACAAATTTATAGAAAAAACTATTCACCTATAGAATGATTTCAAAGTTGTTATTGAAAGTAATTCTACCCACTTGAATAGAAGTATGCCATGTTCGTGTGTTGATTTCAAAGTTGTTATTAAAAGCAATTCTACAAAATTCACTGAAAATGAAAATGGGTTGTCAACCATGGTATGGTTACTCCAATAATTTCCTGGCACACATGTTCACTACCGTTGCAGCGATTGGGCCATTCTGGACCAACTCATTTAATGTTGCCTCTTTATTGTTAAGTCTAGAGTTCGTGCTAAGGCGTTGGGCCAATCCCTTCTGGATGAAAAGGATAAATTCGATGTATTTTTATTGCACAACATAAGATATTAGGGTCTACAAATGGTTCCCTGTTCTCCATGGCATTTGCAGCAACCGCAATCATTCTCTTTACCTTTTTGTTGCCACTCCCTCCTTGGTATAAAGTGTTAAGATTTAATATGCTAAGACAGAAAATAGCAGCATTACATTCCATTTCACAATAATAGCATATACAGGATCACTGAAGAAACAACAAGCACAGCATAAACACAAGAGACAGAGATTTATCCTGGGAAACCCTCATGGGGTAGAAAACCCAGCAAAGCTTCCTCAATATAGATGACCAGCAATATACAAAGATGAAACCCTGAGACATGATCTCCTCCTCCACAATATCAGACCTCTCCTCCACAAGTGCGCTATCCTCAAGTGAGTGTGTGTGTCAAATGAGGAACACACCTCCTCTATTTATACACTACACTGACATCTATTTTACAAAGGTACACGTAGGCTCGTATTTAACCAATGGGTTAAATACCCCACTACAACTGACTGGGCCGACCCCTCTAGGGTGGTCTAATAACCCTTTGACCCACATAACATATACAGGGCCGACCCCCACTAGGGAAGTCTAATAACCCGAGTTACCACATTCCGACGGAGGAATAAACATCTCCGGATATACAATAAGATCTTCACGGAGGAATGAAACATCTCCGGAATAATAAAGTACAAATATAATATTCTTTGAAGTTACAATATCTCAACACTCCCCCTTAACGAGAAGGATATTATAACAACATCTGCACGAGCAAGGAGTCATCAACATCATACATGATACATCTATAAATCATTGGAAGCTTTCTCAACATCATCAGTAACTCAAGCAGTTACTGGAACATCTTCAATACTGGAACATCGACATCTTCAGTATTGAGTCTTTATCTTCTGTAGCACTTGAACAGCTACAACAATATCATCATCTGGATCCTCACGATTATCGTCATCACACGATCATCAGCATCGTCATCTCACGATCATCAGCATCGTCATCACACGATCATCAGCATCATCATCTCACGATCATCAGCATCGTCATCTCACGATCATCAGCATCGTCATCACACGATCATCAGCATCGTCATCACACGATCATTAGCATCGTCATCACACAATCATCAGCATCGTCATTACACGATCAACAACATCGTCATCTAGATCATCACGATCAGCAGCATCGTCATCTAGATCATCACGATCAGCAGCATCGTCATCTAGATCATCACGATCAATAACATCGTCATCTAGATCATCACGATCAACAACATCATCAATACAAGTATAAATATCATTAATACAAGTATCCTCATCAATACAAGTATACACATCATCAATACAAGTATCCTCATCAATACAAGTATACACATCATCAATACAAGTATCCTCATCAATACAAGTATACACAATAGCAGCATACCCTGCAACACACAAGATCCAATTACGGGATGATCAATCCCTCTCACTTTAGGACATAGGTCCAAGGATGATACAATCCTGATCCGCTTACAGGATGATCAGTCCCTCTCAGTTTAAGACAACTCTCATGTCCATGGATGATGCAATCCAGATCAACTTACAGGATGATCAATCCTTATCACTTTAAGACACCTCACCATGTCTAGGGACGAGGCAATCCCAATCTATTTACTGGATGATTAGTCCTTATCACTTAAGACATCTCACCATGTCTAGGGACGAGGCAATCCCAATCTATTTACCGGATGATTAGTCCTTATCACTTTAAGACATCTCACCATGTCTAGGGACGAGGCAATCCCAATCTATTTACAGGATGATTAGTCCTTATCAGTTTAAGACATCTCACCATGTCTAGGGATGAGGCAATCCCAATCTATTTACAGGATGATTAGTCCACTCAATCTCATTTAGGACTATCCTTTATTAGTCCACTCAATCTCATTTAGGACTATCCTTCCTTTCAAAATTACTGGATTTACTGTCCAAGGATGATTTAATCCATTCAATTCATTTAGGACTATCCTTCCTTTCGGAATTACTGGATTTACTGTCCAAGGATGATTTAATCCACTCAATTCATTTAGGACTATCCTTCCTTTCGGAATTACTGGATTTACTGTCCAAGGATGATTTAATCCACTCAATTTATTTAGGACTATCCTTCCTTTCGGAATTACTGGATTTACTGTCCAACGATGATTTAATCCACTCAATTCATTTAGGACTATCCTTCCTTTCGGAATTACTGGATTTACTGTCCAACGATGATTTAATCCACTCAATTCATTTAGGACTATCCTTCCTTTCGGAATTACTGGATTTACTGTCCAACGATGATTTAATCCACTCAATTCATTTAGGACTATCCTTCCTTTCGGAATTACTGGATTTACTGTCCAAGGATGATTTAATCCACAACCGTACATTTAGGACCAACGTCCAAGGATGACTTAATCCTCAACCGTACATTTAGGACCTACGTCCAAGGATGACTTAATCCTCAACCATACATTTAGGACCTACCTCCAAGGATGACTTAATCCTCAACTGTACATTTAGGACCACGTCCAAGGATGACTTAATCCTCAACCGTACATTTAGGACCTACGTCCAAGGATGACTTAATCCTCCACTGTACATTTAGGACCACGTCCAAGGATGACTTAATCCTCAACCGTACATTTAGGACCTACGTCCAAGGATGACTTAATCCTCAACCGTACATTTAGGACCACGTCCAAGGATGACTTAATCCTCAACCGTACATTTAGGACCTACGTCCAAGGATGACTTAATCCTCAACCGTACATTTAGGACTACGTCCAAGGATGACTTAATCCTCAACCGTCCACCAAGGACTTCATTCTCGAAGACATACGTCTACGGCTCTTCTTTAGGACTGAAGTCCAGGGATGATCCAATCCCCTCACATGTTCACCAAAAACTTCATTCTCGAAGACATACGTCTACGGCTCTTCTTTAGGACTGAAGTCCAGGGATGATCCAATCCCCTCACATGTTCACCAAGAACTTCATTCTCGAAGACATACGTCTACGGCTCTCTTGAGGATGATGCAATCCTATCATGTCCACCAAGGACTTCATTCTCGAAGACATACGTCTACGGATCTTCTTTAGGACTGAAGTCCAGGGATGATCCAATCCCCTCACATGTTCACCAAGAACTTCATTCTCGAAGACATATGTCTACGGCTCTCTTGAGGATGATGCAATCCTATCATGTCCACCAAGGACTTCATTCTCGAAGACATACGTCTACGGCTCTCTTTAAGATGATGCAATCCTATCATGTCCACCAAGGACTTCATTCTCGAAGACATATGTCTACGGCTCTTCTTTAGGACTGAAGTCCAGGGATGATCCAATCCCCTCACATGTTCACCAAGAACTTCATTCTCGAAGACATACGTCTACGGCTCTCTTGAGGATGATGCAATCCTATCATGTCCACCAAGGACTTCATTCTCGAAGACATACGTCTACGGCTCTCTTTAGAACATATGTTCAAGGATGATGCAATCCCCTTGTCACCTTTGACCCTATCTAAGGACCACCCACCAACCTCTTTGTCGGCATCACTAATATAGGTATCCTCATTATCGACCTCACTGTCGATGCAGGCAATCTCATCATGAGTTATCACATCACTCCCCCTTTCGAGGAGGGTCCTTCTGAACTATATTAAGTTTGTCTCAGAAAACTTTACTTGAGGTAGAGGTTTGGTTAGTACATTGGATCGGTAGAGGTTTGGTTAGTACATTGTTACAAATTCAAACTTTTGGTTCCTTTCTGCACCATATCATCTGTGTATAGAAAACAATATTCGACCTTGTAGCAAAGTTTGAGATCCACATCACCCGTGGTGATCATTAAGCTCATCAATTGATTATCAATCCTGGGTACCCATACAAAACCTGAATCACACTTCTTCTTTAATTACACCATTAAGAGAATGTTTTTATCTATCCACTTGGAACAAACATCTCATCATGATTCTCTTTCTCTTTTCTAAGAGAATCTTCTGGCCACAAGCCTTCTATAGTGTGTTTGATTTGTAAATCCTTTTGTTGAACATCCATCGCTTGTTCATCATTCATCATGATTTTTCCTACAAATAAAAATTAGGTACATGATTAGTAATACTTCATAATCATCAAATCATATTGACATGATAACCTATTATGCATACAGATATCATTTACATAGTTATGCAACTATCTTGACCAATACTTTGGCACAACACTTTCCCATATCCTGTATGCATACAGTGGCTATCTAGATGCCTTCCATCTCTACCAGAACATACTATCGAGAGTGTGCACAACTCTCAGCATGTCAGCAAAGAGGTTTCATTCTAGACAAGCAACAATGGAATGTTTGTCCAACTTACCAATCATATGCATATTAGTAGTATACTGTTCAATGTTCTATGAATATTTACATTTAGCATGATATATTATAGGAATACAAATATGCATACAACCTATTACAGGCAATATCATTTTCTATTTCAAATAACAACTCAAATACTTATCTTTTATGTTTGTGTGGTTGCCTCCCGCTTGATCTTCTGTATGTCTTTTGAACTTCTATTCATTCTGTACCACTGTGCATGTTCAAGTGTCATCCTCATGATCTCATACACAAACATACACCCATTAGTATGTTTTAAATGTTATCAAAACATTATAGTTCTAAATAATCTTGAGAATGTATAGTCATGATTATAGTTAATAAACATTAGTATTCAAGATTTCGGGGAAGTCTTCTTTTACTCATGCATATCATCAATCAAGATAAAAGAAATAATATGCATAATCCCTTGATTACTAACTTTATGAATAAGCATAACCAATCATACCAAGTATACTTATATGAGGGATCCTAAAACAAGGTAAGATTCATGGGAAACATACCTGGATTAGTATACCTACTTAGTTATGTACAACATACCTAAACAATCTCTTCAATGATTTAGAGATCCTGAGGTAGAACCTGCATGTCTCATAGGTTAAGCATAATATAACAAAGTCATACATACCTCATAAGTGTGAAAATCCTCACAACAGATCTAAGAGATGATGTATAACTCACAAGAGAATAATGGATTAAGCAAGAGAATAGAAGAAGAGTGATACATGCAGTATAATGAGCAACAGAATAATGTGGTACAGTAGAACTCGGATAGAAGCAATAATACTTCGGTCATACTGAATTATTAATCACAAATGGACATATAAATAATACAATGCATGAGGAATTCGAATGCCTAAGGTGGCAATTCGAATTAGCCTTCATGGAGTGATCAAAGGATCACTGGAGTGTCATCGGAGCACAACTAGGTGTCATCATGATCATCGGAGCGCAACTGGAAGTCTTCATCATCATCAGTGGAGTCATCAATGCTCAAGTAACTGTCAACCATCAGTCAAACTAACTCTGGTAGGTGTAACTCAGTGTAACTAAGTGTAACTGACTGTAACTGACTGTAACTGAGTGTAACTGAGTGTGACTGAGTGACAACTGGACTGGTAGGTGAAGAAGGGCGAGTTGCTCCCTAAAATCAAGGAAGAAGGGCGCACTAAGCAACTGGAGGGCTAAAACTGAATAGTGAGAAGCTCCTGGGGGCTGGCTAACTGAGGGCTAGGTGCTGGACTGATGACTGGGATGCATGCAAAATGCATGCAAACCCTAAAGGTGCATGCATGACTGAAAATGTAAATGATCAAAATACTGGTGGGACTAGGATGGAGTATAGGAATATCCTAACACCCCCCCTTAATCCATCCTGGGCCCTGGTAACTAAGACCAAAGGTCACCCAATACAATGAATAATAACAATCAATAAACCAAGGAAGTGGGAAAATTTCATGGAAAACATACCCCCTCCTCAAAAAATAGACTATAAGGCACACATAAAAAATAAAAGCTCCAAACTCAAGTATGTGTGATGCTTGGTCATATGTCTGGAGGTATCTTCTTCTTGAGAAGAAGTGGATCATGCTCAAAAAGCATGTGCTTGTACTTGCTCTTCAGATCGAATGTGATGAGAACAAATCCAACAGTATTAGAATGATCCTTGAACCTGTGATTCGAATCAGCTGAGGTAGGATCAAATTTTTGAATGTGCATATAGTCCTTTGTCTTCTCCTTCGAACCACCATGGGTGAGATTATGCCAAAAAGAACTATTACATGTTTGCTTGAAATCAAAATCAGATTTAAGACTTTCAAAACAGTTTCTTGAGATCTCCTTTGAACCAGCAGGGGTGAGATCAAAACTATCATATGCATGAGAAATTTTCCCAAGCAGTAATTGCTTAGAACCCAAATTAGATACAAGACTTGAATCATGGCTTCTTGAGATCTCCTTTGAACCATGAGAGGTGAGATCAAAACCAGTAGATGCATGAGAAATTATCCCAAGCGAATGGCAATGGCCATATTCTTCAATGACCTTCTGAAAGCATGAATTTATGATCATATAGTAGTATAAAAGAGATGTTTGCTGAAGAGGAGCGAATGCATTACCTCCATTAGCTGATTTGACCTCTGAAATAATCATGTGATCATGATGCAAACCAACAGACTCTGGTGCAAGAGAGGATTTAGGACCTTCTGCAATATCTAGAGTGTGAGCTGGCACAGAAAGAGAAGAAAGTTTGAGCATGAGCGGAGAATCTGCAAGTTCTTTGTCAACAACTTCAATATGAGATGATACTGGTTCATGATCTGAGAGACCATCAAGAGGAGCAAATGCATCACTTTGTTTTCTTTCGAATGGGTTGGGACCAAGTCCTTCATTCTCTCTGCCAAATTTTCCATCCAGGTGAGCCCATATCTCTTTTGGAGTCCATAACTCTCTTGGAATTTCAACACCATCACGGTATTTGAATTGGAATCTCTGGTATGCATACAAAGAAAACATTATTGCTGCAAAGTGCATGTCTCTTTTATTTAACCAGACAATCTTCTCTTCAGGGGATTCGAACTCTCTTTCAAAATAACAATCAAAAAGATCATGGATCTTCAAGTCTGCTATCATTCTTGGTTTCCATTCATCATAGTTGAGTGGATCAAGAGGAGTAATTCCTGATGAATACATTGAAGCTGTAGAGGACCTGCAAAAACAATATAGAATAATTGCAACTGCTACTGCTGCAAAAATGCAGAAACTGTTGCAACTGCTGCACTCGAAATCTTGGTAATAACCTGCAAAAAACTCTCAAGAATGGAGATAAACAATTCTCTCAACATGCTCTGATACCATGTGAAAATCCTCACAACAGATCTAAGAGATGATGTATAACTCACAAGAGAATAATGGATTAAGCAAGAGAATAGAAGAAGAGTGATACATGCAGTATAATGAGCAACAGAATAATGTGGTACAGTAGAACTCAGATAGAAGCAATAATACTTCGGTCATACTGAATTATTAATCACAAATGGACATATAAATAATACAATGCATGAGGAATTCGAATGCCTAAGGTGGCAATTCGAATTAGCCTTCATGGAGTGATCAAAGGATCACTGGAGTGTCATCGGAGCACAACTAGGTGTCCTCATGATCATCGGAGCGCAACTGGAAGTCTTCATCATCATCAGTGGAGTCATCAATGCTCAAGTAACTGTCAACCATCAGTCAAACTAACTCTGGTAGGTGTAACTCAGTGTAACTAAATGTAACTAAGTGTAACTGAGTGTAACTGACTGTAACTGAGTGTGACTGAGTGACAACTGGACTGGTAGGTGAAGAAGGGCGAGTTGCTCCCTAAAATCAAGGAAGAAGGGCGCACTAAGCAACTGGAGGGCTAAAACTGAATAGTGAGAAGCTCCTGGGGGCTGGCTAACTGAGGGCTAGGTGCTGGACTGATGACTGGGATGCATGCAAAATGCATGCAAACCCTAGAATGCATGCAAACCCTAAAAGGTGCATGCATGACTGAAAATGTAAATGATCAAAATACTGGTGGGACTAGGATGGAGTATAGGAATATCCTAACAATAAGTAGAACAAAGATTATGGATGAGTCTTTGTCTTCATGTTTTCATGGTCATGGAACCTGATTTATCTTTTGTGATGTACCTGTATCTTGTTAGCAGACAACATCAACCTCACACAACATCATAATGCATTAGTACAATCATATAGCCCTAATCAAAGAATGTATTTGATCATTCACATGCATTCATACTGTTGCTAGGGTGATAAGACAATTCTAACATTAATCAAGATTGTACTAATAAATAATATGAAGACAAACACATCATGAACTTAATCAAGAATTAGATTTCAAGACATACCTGAGCCTCCTTAAGTCATACCTGTCGAGACTTCTTGTAGTCTTCTTATGTAAGGCCTTAGCCTCAACTCCCCCTGAAACTTGATCTGGAGCTTGATTAGGGTTTGCTAGAGAAACCCTAAAAATTTAATCTTTGACTTTCACACTTCTGAATGGATGAAAGAATATGTCTTGCTGAGCTGATCAAACTAGCATACTTCAATTTTGGAATTTCCAAAATTTGACCCCTCAAAATTGCCTTTGAAACTTCTGGATCTTCTGGACAGGATCCCGAACTAGGGTTTGATGAAGCCCACCCTTCTTCCCAAACAAAAGGTTCGATCCAAGGCTCTAAACTCTTATTTTTCTTAGGAGTTTCCAGCCGTGGTTACAGACTTCAAAAATTCCAACTTTTGCTGAAGCCCTAATTTTCCATCTTTCCGATCAAAATCCTGAACTGGGGTTTGATCAAGCCCGGTCTTCCACCCAACCAAAAAATTCGATCTTGGTCTCTAAATTTTGATTTTCCTGAGTAGAATTCAGCCGTGGACTCTGATTCCAAAAATTCTAACTTTCTCCGAAACCCTAAATTCCGGAAGCCATGAATAAAGGTGCTCGAAAAATAATTCTGTTTTGACAGAAATATGCACCTGATTGTTTCTGCTATAACTCTGAAATTTTTGCTCCACAGGGTCTGAAACCCTTTTTCTGCAGTAGCCTGACCTGTCATCTTTCCATCCTGACAGGTCTGACCTCAATTGGGTTTTCTGAGAGAGAGTTATGCCAAGTGTCGCAACGTGACCTGTTTATGGGATAAAACAGGAGAGCGAACTTGTACGGCCTGCCACGTGTCACTGGCTCACCTTCAGCCTCTGAAAAAGTTTCCTAAGATAGCTCGACCTGTTATATTTCCATCTTGACAGGTCTGACCTCAATTGGACTCTCTGAGAGAGTTATGCCAAGTGTCGCAACGTGACCTGTTTATGGGATAAAACAGGAGAGCGAACTTGTACGGCGTTCCACGTGTCACTAGTTGAATTTCGGCCTCTGAAAAAGTTTCCTGAGATAGTACAGTCTGTGTAATACCTGTCACTTTTTACGAAATTTCATTTGGAGCTTCCTAGCCCAAGTTATGACCTTTTTTTCTAGGTCACTTGATTTTGACTGAGATCTGGAAGAGGCAAAAACCCTAACTTGTACTGATCATAACTCATAAAGTACAACGAATCTGAGGGTGCCCTTTGGACACAAGGTACCTGGGGATGTTATATTCGACCTGTAAACTTTTCAGACCCTGAACCTTCGTAGAAATGGATTTATAGCGAAAGTTCCACGATGACTAGTTTTTGCTATGTAAAACCCTAACCTTCAAATTGTCGTAAGTAAACCAAGTGTCGTAAGTGCCATACCTTGTCTTCCTTCAGGTTAGCTCTGATACCATGTTAAGATTTAATATGCTAAGACAGAAAATAGCAGCATTACATTCCATTTCACAATAATAGCATATACAGGATCACTGAAGAAACAACAAGCACAGCATAAACACAAGAGACAGAGATTTATCCTGGGAAACCCTCATGGGGTAGAAAACCCAGCAATGCTTCCTCAATATAGATGACCAGCAATATACAAAGATGAAACCCTGAGACATGATCTCCTCCTCCACAATATCAGACCTCTCCTCCACAAGTGCGCTATCCTCAAGTGAGTGTGTGTGTCAAATGAGGAACACACCTCCTCTATTTATACACTACACTGACATCTATTTTACAAAGGTACACGTAGGCTCGTATTTAACCAATGGGTTAAATACCCCACTACAACTGACTGGGCGGACCCCTCTAGGGTGGTCTAATAACCCTTTGACCCACATAACATATACAGGGCCGACCCCCACTAGGGAAGTCTAATAACCCGAGTTACCACATTCCGACGGAGGAATAAACATCTCCGGATATACAATAAGATCTTCACGGAGGAATGAAACATCTCCGAAATAATAAAGTACAAATATAATATTCTTTGAAGTTACAATATCTCAACATAAAGCAATTCGCAAAACTATTTCATTGTTTCCTACCTTACTGAGGATTCTTGCAACTTTATTTTTATGCAAATTTACAATCTCTATACCCAAGAGCATTGTATGAAGCAAAAAATTATAGCCTGCATAATGGGGCGTCACTTTTGTAAATCTTGTGCAACCTCGAGACTCATCATGTTCGTCTTAATTTCCCTGTAGGAAACCAAAAGACTCAAATACATTGATCAGGTGATGTAGTCACAAATTGTTTACCATCAGGACTAACACTTTATCTGGAAACTTAAGTGGGCAAGGGGTTCTGGTTTTGTTGATTCATAAGTTGATCGGGCAAAGAATCTTGGAAGGGAACTTGGCAAGGGAAGGCAAGAATGTTACTACAGACTAAGTTACATGGTTTATTTCAAGTTTGAGTTCAGCAACCATTTGATTCAGTTCAAATTTGATTTTTTTTAGGTTTGGCATTCGATTCACCTACACACACACATGAAAATAAATGAAAGTAACATATTAAAAAAATTAACATCAATATATGAGTAATAATCATGATTATATGATTATACGAGTAATAATCATGATAATGGAGGGATCTGATTGTGCCCTAGACTCTAGAAGTTATATGATATATTGGTGCCATTATCCACACTGCACAATCTAGATAAGTTATAATTTATAATCTCCCAACCGCCCTCACTGCTTAATGAAAATGGGTAGTGGCAGTCTGTCAACTCTGTCCAGATATCAGTTAGTGGACAGTGATCCTTATTGATGAATCACTACTCCACTTGAGTGCTAAAGCAGTCTCACCTTTCAAGGTTGTTGAAGACTAGAGTTGGAAGTTAAACACAAGCCGAAGACTGAAAATTGAACTCTTGGAGGATTTACTCAACAATGATAATTGTAAGCAATAGTCGAGCAATTGAAAGTGATAGTCAAGCAACAAGTGGGGCATCTTGAAAATGATATCGGTTGACTACAAGTGACCTCTTCCACAAACATGTATTATACATGGAAAACAAAATGGAAAAACAACTTGACTGGCTTATAGATGACCTCATGGTCTTAGTTGGGCACATGGACTGGGCAGACTTGCTGGATGCACCCTATCGAGCTCTCTTTGAGTGCATGTTGCCAAGCACACATTGGTTGAGAGTACTTGGGCACACATCTGTGTGCACTTCATTAGGTACACATGTGGGCACGCATTTGTTGGATGATAGCACAACACCATTGGACATAGACATCATCAAACAAGTCAAGAAGAGGGAAAAATGCACCTTCAGGCACAGATGAAGTTGGCCAATTGGGCACTTATGTCCACTTTGACTTGGAGGGGCTTGCACACTAACTTAGAAGGAGTGCAAATGCAAGGCCAATCTCATATAAATAATAAAAGGGCACCTCAAATGTTCTAAGGCAATCAAGCATTCATCTTTGGTCATTCACACAAGTGCTCAAAGACCTCTGCAATAATGCCAAGTTCATGGGTTGGCACAGTAAGGCGAAGCAGCATATGTTGAGTGAGCATTCAAGACCTGTAGGAGGTAGGCATGTGGTGGCACAAGCTGAGTGAACAAAAGAGAAATAAGATAGAACCTTCAGGAGTCAAACCTATAGAGACTTCAAGGGTTGGACTATGCAAGTTTGTTGGGCATAAGAAGAAGGATTCTCTTGTGTCAAAGAGGTATGGAAGGAAACTCTGTCCCTAACTGGAGGCAAAGTCAAATGGGATGGTGCAAATTTGATTGAAGGTTTGAAGAACTAGATGGAATACATAGCTGTAGCAAAACATGAGACTGTTCCCTCTACAGTTACTTGGGCTTTCTGGATTACTAGAGTGCCACTCTTTTCAAGGATAAAGCTTACTTTCCTTTGGAAGTTTCTCTTTTATCAAATATATCTATAATGACATTAGGAAGACTCCTAAAAATAAACCTGAGACAAATATGGACATCACAGATTGACATATCTAGTGCAAGATGTTTCTTTCACAGAACAAGTCAAGGAAATCTTGGGAGGTGTAGAGCTGGAAGTGCATTGTTTCTTTCACGTTCCATTGTTTTTCTCTTTCAAAGTTGGGGTATGGTAAGGGTTATCATAATTAAGCAGAAATGAAGGCCTTGGCAGCTCTGTTCAGAATTGCAGTGAAGAAAGGATTAGCCTTTGGGTATATGGAGATTCAAAGTTGATCATTGAATGGGTATATATCTATCTTCAATCAGTTCTTGATCAGATAAAGCTTCCAATTGGCAGATTTAAATTCATTTCCTTCACTCCTGTATATAGGGAACACAACATGCGGGCTAACAGTCTCTCAAAGCATGGTTTAGAAGCTTCTGAAAAATACATGGTTCTAGTTGGACACAGGGAGGATCAGATGGTTCGACAATGGATGATATTAGTTTATGACTGTCAGGCTAAATGGCTTCTGTATACATGTCTTGTTGCACTTGTGAAATGTAACCATTTGTCTCCTTGAAATATAAAGTTGAGATTTTTCCCTTTGATCATTTGATGACAATGTTCTAAGCTATAGCTGCTGGATGACTAATGTTATATGTGTACTAAATAGTTGATGATTTAGTTATCATAATTAATCCAATATTTAGATCTATGTTTTTACCATGAATTACACAGTATGTCAAGTACGTCAAGGGACACAACCAGGTATGTCCCTGTCCCATTTATTTGCATCCCCATCAAACAGGGATGTCTAAAATTATTCCACCCAGTGGAGTATTTCTGGATGTCCCTGTTTGCTAGGGAATTCTTTTATTGAATGAAAAAATAAAAACCTGAAATTAAATTGCTTTCCGATTCATATCTAGTGGGGGTCCAACCAACCTTCCCACACACTATAAACTGTAAAAGAAACCCTTAATCAAAACATAACATCATTTTGAAGAGTGATTGATGTTGTTAACCAGTTGTCTGGAAACTTGGCAACTGAACTCATAACAACAAAAGGATATTTGGTATTTTTCCATAGGATTCAACACATTGAACACATTGGAGAGCATTCAAAAGTTGGATTTTATCCTTCACATGGGAAAAAAATAGTGACAGCGATGGTTTTTAGCTATTTCCCACTAGAATGGTGGGTGGAAACCCGTAACAAAAGTTATTTTTTTGTTGTCCTTTCACTAAAATCAACCTGGAAACTGTTGGAGAGGAAATTTTTCAAGCCAGAATTACCTAGTATGTCAGGTACACCAAGGGACACAACCATGTATGTCCCTGTCCCATTTAATGGCATCCCCTGCAAACAAGAATGTGTTTCTAGATGTCCTTGTTTGCTAGGGCATTTTTTATTGAATAAAAAAATAAACCCTGAATTTAAATTGTTTTCACATTCATGTCTAGTGTGTCCCACCAACCTTACTACATACTACAAACTGTAAAAGAAACCATAAATCAAAACATAACATGATTTTGAGGAGTGATTGTTGGTGTTGAGCATTTGTTTGAAAACTTGGTGACTAAACTCATAAAGGTGGAGGTTTGTTGGCATTTTTTCACAGGATTCAACATTGAACATGGTGGAGAGCAATCTAAGTTTGAATATCAGCCTTCAATGGACAAAAAAATGTGACAACACTTGTTTTTGGCAATTTCACACTATTGCAGTGGGTGGAAACCTGTAACAATAGTTATTTGTTGTTGATTTCACACTAAAATCAACCTGGAAATTGTTGGAGAGGCCATTTCTCGAGCTCATGGGATATTGTTGTTGTCATAAATAATAATTCAATGTATTTTAGTATGTAACTTATTTGCAATTCATTTTTTGTTATTAATCATTAACCATTGATGAAAACATCCTAGATTTTTTAATATTTAACCAGCATATTTTTCTATATTTGGGGTGGTCTCCCCTATGTTTGGGTTCCCTGATGTCCCCTAGGCCATGCCATCCCTGAAATTTGGGGGGTTTCTGCAAACATATCAAGTACATGTCCCAACATACCTGCATCCACACGTACCAGAAACTTCGTCGAACATTTTTAAGAATCAAGGAACCATCTATGATTCACCCCTATTGAATTCTGCTTGGAATTACTGGAGTTATTCTTCTCTGCCTTCCACCATTGATTTTTCCAATTTTGGAGGTAGCAATTGCCTCCTTTAAAGTAATGGCTATCAGCATTAGCTATGGAGTTACAAGATTATTTAATCCCTCAAGGGCTGCTAAAGTAATGCCTGCAAAGATAGGGCTGTGCCTTGACAAAAGTGAAGAAAAGACAAAAGGTAAAGGTAAACATAAGAATGCTTCATCGAACAAAGAGAGACATAAAATCATAGAATTAACAAATAGGTTCCTTGAACAATATTTTCCAGAAAAATCAGATGAAAATGAATATCTTAGTGGTCTTAGCAGAGTAAAAGATACAGTTACAGATTTGATGATTGCACACACTTCTAAGTTGCCAGAATATTCAAGATGTCTTATGTTAGTTTTCTTATCTGATCTAGACATAAGAAGATTTATATGGTTGTCTACAGAGGGAGACATTTGGAATGCTTTGAATCCTAGCAGTCCATGTTTGCACACCTTGTTATCTCTCGAGATTTCTACTGACCTGTTAAAGTTGGTCCTTGGTAGTGAGTGAGGCTTATCAGTGACAACAGAAATAATTGACAAAGAGCTAGGGCTTATAATGTTCAAGTTGCTTAGATGATATGAACTCCTTTTTCACACATTCAAAATTGGAAGATATGCATTTCATAATGATAATTCCAAGATGTTCATATTAGTCTTTAAACATCAGATACGGAATCTCTAAATTTATATTTCTTCCCCCATAATGAGGAGTCAGCCTTAAACACATCTCACAGAATTACTAGATTCAATTTTCAGAGTAATATTATTTATCTGTCAAATGTAAGGCAAAGCCTATCAAAATGAGGTTTCAGAAATTGTAAACATTTAAATTTCGGAGACATAATTTAGGCAATAGTTTGGAGAGAAACATGGGTCAGTTTTCAAAATGATAGGTTACCGCCAAGCAGCTTCCTCGATATCTGCAGGGGATTCCTACGTCTGTCTATGCATTATTCAAAAGCATCAATCCACCTTTTATTTCATATAAAAAGCAAGCTAATCAACAGGTGTTTGAGATTCCAATTCCTGGTCATATGAAGACAAGATTTGCAAGACTTTTGCTAAGTACTGTTCGCTGAGTTTGTCTACGTTGAATCAATGTCCCATTAAATTTACATATATGGGACAATTCTTCAAAATTTGATAATCATACTCACTCAAAGATTTGAACCCAGTCTCCACTAAGATGTTTACTTTATACCAAAATCATGCATTAATTCCAAAATATATATCAAATATCCTTCATCGATTACAAATAGGATAGTCTAAAGACCATAGACTAAGTTAAGCTCCTATGAAAACCTTAATTTATAACAAATACAAAATTACACTATAACTTTTCTATTGCTTTCAAAAAAATCATCATAAATAGGATACAGGATACAGTCTAAAGTCTCTAGGAATATTACCTCCGAGTTATAGTAGTTTAGAGGACCCGTCGACTTAGTTGTAACCTTCTGCTCTTCAATGGGATTGACAGGATTTCTAAAATCTACTGCCGGTCCTTCAGTTGAGCAAATAATAAAACCAATTGCTCCACTAAATATCACAGGATAAGAAAAGGGGCATTAATAAAGCTGTTATGTGCCGATATAATAATAAAGACATTTAAACCTCACACACATATTTTATTGCAATATTAGCTATGTTACCATCCACATGAAATAGTATTGCAGTGACAGTCCTAAAAATGGATTCCAAACAATCTACACCTCGTCTTTAATTCAATTCTATAGAAAAAAAAACTTATAACGCATAAGTTGTGTTGGTACTAGGATTTTCGCCGTCCCACAACGCACATGTAAGGAGGAATCTCAATTTTCATTGCCGGAATGTTCACTAATGATATTTTTCCAAAACCTCAGTTTCTATTAACTTAGTCACTTTTCATTCATCTCAAACTTACAACCTACAGTCTAGTAAGATCTTGTGATTTGCTCTTGCTTTCTGAATTTAAAACTCTTGGCCAAATATCTTACTTGTTATTTTCCCATGACCTTGCTCTTATATCTGAAACCAAAAAAAAATAAAAATATATATATAAAATTACATTATTTTATAACTATTTTATATAGTATTAAAATAATGTTTTACATTTGTTTTTATTAAAATGGATTTAATTATAAATTATGAGTAAAATGGATTTAATTATAAATTATGAGCTTTTGCTAAAATAGGTTACGTTACTCAACCTTTATTTATATTAAGCCATCCACAAAACACCAACTCATATCATAGAAAGCACTCATATGAATAAGGATGGAGCCCACATGGAGCCAGAGTTCTTGTACTAGAGGTTAATAAAGATCCTGGGCACAAAACTATATAAGGATTTCTATATATTTATTCTCTTTTCCATGTGGGATATTCCCACTATTCAAAATTAAAAGAATGTCAAGCATTCACGAGGTAAGTGACGGGTGGAGCCAGATATACAGATATTAATGCAAATTTCAGAAGTTAAGGTTTTTCAAGAGCATCAAGTGCTATGTGTACATACGGAGAACAATGGGCATTGAGTTCAAATATCAAACGCCAAGCTGAGAGCTTGATGAAATCCCAGCCTAAAGTCACTAATATCAATTGGGCTTTCAGATGCCAAGTGGTTAAGTTTCCAAATGCCAAGCATGTCAAAGGATGATCACACAGTGCCAGATGTTGAAGAGACTGTCCAGATGCCAAAATCTTCGAGCTCACGTCCAAGTTGTATGAAGTTCCCAAAGCATTCAAAGGTGAACGCTAAAGGTTGAAGCTGAGTACTTGGTACTAATTGTTGTCATACTCTGCCTTGTTCTTTGATGAATTTGAAACCCGTTTCATGCCATCAAGACTTAGCTCTTTGTTTTAGAGCTTTGCCATTTGAGGCAAGGAAAATAAAAACCATGTTTACAAGCATTTGCTGTAGATCATATCAATGGGGAGTACTTGCAGAGAATACGATTGACAGAGGAAATAGAAGTTATTAAAGGGATTTCATCGTTTTCTTCGGGCAATTTTGAAGCATTCAAAAGAACAAGTGGCAAAATCATGAACATGGAAGCTATTTTTGAAGGATATATATATACTATTGCTTGGACAAAAATGAGTGAAAGCATACAGGTGTCAAATTCCATCAAGATTTTAGCAAAGAAAGAGCGAGCTGGAGATGATTTTTGATATCAAAAAGATATGAATTGATTCAATCCCTTCAAAGCAGCAGGACAGCTAATGAACAGGTGGCAGGGTATATTGAGGTAGGGGCAGAGCACATTCCATTCAATAATAAATCAAATTAAATCAAGATTGAAAACAAGTTGCATTATTGAAATCTATAAGAGGTCATTCAACAGAGTCTAGAGATCACATACCTTGGATATGTTGGAACAGATGTCAATGCATAGTGAACAGAGCCCTTGAAAGTCTGCTTGCATGCTGAGACAATATCTTGAATAACGTGCATATGCAACCACAAGCTTTCTGCCTAACTAATAACTACACCTCCAGGTCTCAATGCTCTGGCCACTAATTCATAAAACGGCTTTTCAAATAGTTCCTGAGCAGGGCCTGTTTAAAATAGACAAAAATTATCAAATAATTATAAAACAGGCATGCACATATTCAGAAATAATAATTATAAAACATCATGATAATCAGAAAATTATCATTATGAAATGCATCTCTTCCAATTTTGAATGTGTGAGAAAGGAGTTCATACCATCTAAGCAACTTGAACGTTATAAGCCCCAGCCAATATAAGATAAACAACAGAAATAATTGAAATTTTCAAAAACTGATCCATTTTTCTTACGATTTAGCTCATATAAGATAAACAACATATAAGATAAACAACAGAAATAATTGAATGTTCAAAAACTGATCCATTTTTCTTACGATTTCCAAACTGAGTGCATTTTAGAAGCATAAAATTTTTTCAAACAATGTTACAATGATTCTATATGCTAACCTCTCATGTAAAAAATGTAGGCATTTTGACACTAAAATCAACAATGCCAATAAGCTCATGCAAGATCCCATTTCAAGTATAAAAGTAATCTGAATAAAAGTAATATCAATAAACACAATGGAAAGCATATGCTTCTTTTCTCGCATTCCTTCCTTCCTTGGTAAATAAAGCAAGCAAGAAACAACTAATGACCAACCCCAAAGAATTATTACTTTACCTAGCAAACCCCACCAATGGAGCCCGTGGGTTTTGATTCCATGTCTTTCTCTGTCTCTCATGTAAATAAAATGCAAACCATTGGTTTCCAGTAAACTCATTTGACCAAGCAACGTATCTCCTCTCCTAAGACACCAAAAGTCTTGGTATGTATTATTATTGCAATGCTTTACTCAACATCAATTTCCATTCTTGGTATACACGTCCATGTGAGTGATATTATCTGAAACAAAATACTGAATTTGTTGGGAGAAGTAAACAAAATTGTGTTGCTTCTTTTTTGCAATGTCGTTTCAGTGATTGTAAACGTTCTCTTAATTCTTTTTTTAGTCTCGCACAGTGTTAGAATTTCATGGTTGAACAGTCCAATAGGATCTTTTTTCAGCAAAATACATTGTTAAAATTGGATAGGTAAATACACTTGTCTTATCCTCCTTCAATCTAGGAAAATATAGATATAAAGTTTCAAAACTGAATATTCTACAACCACTCAAACAACTTTTTCTATTTCTATATATAACAAAAACCCTACCCAAGGAAAGAAAAAAAGGCATTTCCACTGACAGTAAAGAATACTCCAAAGCTACACTTTTGAACTCTGTGAACCCCAACATTTTACTGAAATGAGCACGGCTAAACCTATTATGGATGTTACTACAAAATCCCAGACCTACAGTCATGGATTTTAGCTTTGGTGGCTTACTCTATCCTGGTCTTGCAATTTAGGGATTCAATAACATTTTCAGCCCAGATCTGGAAAAGATATATGAAATTTGATGTACAATAAAAAAAAAGTATTATTGTACTCTATATGCCAATCGCTAAACCTATTATGCATGTTACTACAAAATCCGAGCCAGTGTTCCCGCTCCTTTATTTTACTGAGGTTGAATCCCGCCCTGTTGTCATGGATTTTAGCTTCGGTGGCTTACTGTGTCCTACTCTTGCAATTTAGGGATTGGATGTTGCCAGTGTTTATCAAGTGAAGGCGAATTCAAAATGCGATAGAAATAAGTTTTCAGCAAAGAAAGGAATGTCGAAAACCCACCTGCACAGCGCTGTGTTCTCCCCCGCGTAATGTTTGAAAATCCCTACCCCCGGGGGCTATCTGACCTGCAAAGAACATAAAATTGAAAGGAGAAAAGGTAAATGTAAAAGAAAATCTATAATGGAGGGCTTTTGGGACGCTTGGCACCCAAATCCCCGCTACGCCAAAAGCCAAATTGTCCAGTTCAAATCCTGGGTTGCATTGTGTGTGGTTTGGTAGAATGGAAATTCATTTTTGTTTAATTCGTTTTTTTTTATTAATTTTACATATTATAACAAATATATAATTTATATTATGGAGATTATATATATAACCCATTTTTTACCTAGGCCGACTACATACTAAAGTAATTGGTTTATTTGTTTTAATGCTTTAATACATCCTATTACTATAGTTTAAAAATAAGTTAGTCTTAAAATTAATAAAAAATAATAATAATAATAAATTTTTTAATTATTTATTAAATTTTTCAACCTAAAAGTTACTAAGGCTAATTATTTAAAAATATAGTCTTCCTACTAGGAATTAGGAAAGCTAAAACCTAGATATAAGGTATTTAAAGCTTATTATTTAAAAATATAGTCTTTCTACTAGGAATTAGTGAAGCTAAAATTTAGATCTAGGGGATATCCTAAAAATACTAAAGAAGATCCTAAATTATAATACCACTAAACTAAGAGAATTCTTTTTTTTTAAACATACTAACTATAGAGTATTAATGTTATTAAAACTAGGGCGATTCTAAACCCAAACCTAGAGCAAGGGAAGATCCACTAATAACTAGGAATTAGGGAAGCTAAAACCTAGATCTAAGATATTTAAAGCTTATTATTTAAAAATATAGTCTTCCTACTAGGAATTAGTGAAGCTAAAACCTAGATCTAGGGGATATCCTAAAAATACTAAAGAAGATCCTAAATTATAATACCACTAAACTAAGAGAATTCTTTTTTTTTAAACATACTAACTATAGAGTATTAATGTTATTAAAACTAGGGGGATTCTAAACCCAAACCTAGAGCAAGGGAACATCCACTAATTACTAGGGAAATGAAAGATTCTAAATTCAATTTAATAATAAGGTTTCTTATCATAATAAAATACCTATTAAGGAAAGTGAATAATTAATGATAAAGCTCCTAGATAAGCGTAAGGATAGAAAGAGAAGATACATTCTAAGCTTAAAACTAGGATGAGGAAAGGCAAATTCTAAATATGATCGATTATTGTTAATGACTAGGGATTAATTTGTTAGAGGGGTCAATTTGTGCTATGAGATTTAGTATGATTAGAGTGGTCTATGTTACTCTTGTCAGTTGTCTCCATACTATTGAATTTATTTCTAAGCAGGTGAATGATAGGCTGCCAGCATTCCCCAATTTTCAATCCATCATCCCTATTCAGGTTTATGGGACTCTTCTCAAATTCAATAGCCTCCCGGATTTTTCCTCTTCTATAGTGATCCTCTCTCACTACCAACTTGGAATCCTCAATACAAATGTGGTGTTTTGAGGTGCGGGCATGTTCGACTTGCACAGAGTTCTTATGTTTGTCATGTATTATATCAACACTGTGCTCCATGAGTCTTACATGTATCGATTAATGTATCCCAATGGACGCTTGATATAGGTAAGACTAAGGGAGCATGGTGCTAACATAATACATGACAAACATAAGAAGTATGCGTGAGTTGAACACGCCCGCACCTCAAAACACCACATTTGTATTGAGGATTCCAAGTTGTTAGTGAGAGAGGATCACTATAGAAGAGGAAAAATACGGGAGACTATTGAAATTGAGAAGCATCCCATAAACCTAAATAGGGATGATGGATTGAAAATTGGGGAATGCTGACAGCGTTTCATTCACTTCCTTAGAAATAAATTCAATAGCATGGAGACAACTAACAAGAGTAACATAGACTACTCTAATCATACTAAATCTCACAGCACAAATTGACCTCTGTAACAAATTAATCCCTAGTCATTAACAATAATCAATCATCTTTAGAATTTGCATTTCCTAGTCCTAGTTTTAAGCTTAGAATGTATCTTCCCTTTCTATTCTTGTAGCTTCTATAGGAGTTTTATCATTAATTATTCACTTCCCTTTGTAGGTATTTTATTATGATAGGAGACATTATTATTAGATTGAATTTAGAATCTTTCATTTCCCTAGTTATTAGTGGACCTTGCCTTGCTCTAGGTTTGGGTTTAGAATCCCCATAGTTTTGATAACATTAATACTCTATAGTTAGTATGTTTTTTAAAAAATAATTCTCTTGGTTTAGTGGTAATGTAATTTAGGATCTTCTCTAGTATTTTTAGGATATCCCCTAGATCCAAGTTTTAGCTTCCTTAATTCTTAGTAGGAATACTATATTTTTAAATAATAAGCTTTAGTAGCTTTTAGGTTGAAAATTTTAATAAGTAATTAAATTTTGTATTATTATTAATTTTAAAACTAACCCTAATATTCTTAAACTATAGCAGTATGATGTATTACTAGGTTCATGTATGCCAGATCATGATCTCCTTAGACCAAAATGTTTTCTAAGAGTAAAAAAATGTTGATCCTAAGTCCAAATTTGATCACTCAATTGAGTAATAAGAAGAGAGTCCTCCACCTCCCAATCCTTCTAATTTTAAAAATAGTCCTTTTTTTTCGTTGTTATATATTTTAGATTTTGGTATTCCCCCTTTTTTATTTAATGGGATTCGAAAGGGGGCAGGGATTTAGGGAATGGGGCCTAGGAGGAAAAGGCAACTAGATAGGTATTTAGAAAAAATATTATTATTATTATTATTATTATTTAATCCTAGCACCTTGTTAGAGGAGTGTCACACCAACTCATAAATGTCCTTTATATTATAGGTATAAATAGGATTCCTACTTTGTCATATCCAATACCTCACATATAGGACATTCCCTTGCATTTACATTTTATATAAACAACTCTATGGAATCCTTATAACCAAGATTCACGAGAAAAATGTTGTCCACATATTTTTTTCTTTTGGAAACGTCTAGGATTCCTCCACATATGCCATTGCTAAGTGTTTGGATTCCATAAGTCCAAAATAAAGGCCCTTTCGAGGCAACCTTTACTAGCATACCATGGAGAGAGCCCAATTTGACCTTTGTACAAGTGGTGGCTTGGGAAATTTGATGCCCAAGCCTAGGTGGTGGATTTCACAGGAAATTGGGTGATATTAATAATGGATGGGGTGTGGAAAATTTAAGAAATCACTGCTTAATGCAAATTCAAAATTTTCACCACAAACTTGAGGATCTCTGAATCTACTTCCTCTGAAATTTTACCCTTAGGGATGAATCTAAAATGTAAATTATAGTAGTAAAATATTCACTTCTGTCCAATCACATACACAAGTTAGCCCAAGAAAATCAACATTAAAAAATGTACTTAAAGGTAAATATGTTGTCATCCCTTAGGGCACAAATCCCAACATATAACCGATCTAAAAATTACTTAATTACAACAGATTTATTACAGTCATAAATCTATCGACATAGATTCTATATTTTTGTCAAATCACTCAACAAACTCTGCTAGCTATTCATGATAAATATACATAATAAATTACCTTAGAAACTACTCATTCACCATGAGATTATAATGTGAAAATCATACCTACAAGTACACAACATTTAGACAACAAAGTACTCTTCATATATACATAAGAATGAAATTACAAGTACATGCATACCAACAACTTATCACAAGTTAGTACAAGATAGTTCTTCAAGCTTATTACAAGTTGGGACTCTCCAGTACTTTTCAAACCCTAGCTATATCATTCAACATCGATACAAAACCCCAACCAACAATACAAAGGCCTAGAAAAGTGTCCCACCAAGTTCTCCAGCCACATCAAAGGCTTCACAAAAAACTAGCATCAACACCAACAAGTCCACACTTGATATTTTACCAAACTCACTCCACACAAATCTCAAAGAAAAGTGCTCCAAGTCTTCACTAGGGTTTTTTCCACAAACCCTAGGTCCTTCTCACACAAGGACTCAAACCCAAGCACTTCAACCCTCGTCTGGGAATTTCCTCTCACAAACCCTAGCTCCTTCCTCCCTTGCATAAAAATAAGCATAAAGACTCTAGAAAAGTTCATTTTCAAGATACAAAATGACTTAATGAACTCCTAAGCAAGATGATGTAAATGATTGCGTTCAAATAAATATTATATCCTTCCTTTATATAGAATAGGTGAGGGAGGCCAACAATAGTAAAGTGGACAAGGTACACAATTTACATCTATCTCAAGAAACCTAACTAATCATTAGTTAAGTCAAATGTGTAGTGCTCCAACTCTAACGTGACATATCTTAAGCTTTGAGGTAGGCATGCATATTAAGCAAGCGTCCCATGGTGAGTACTCACAAGAAAAAGGTACAACATTCTTGTCCAAATGTATCCAATGCTCCAACACTACCTCCTCATTTGTGTGCTCCTCTGAGTCCACCACACCTCTATAAA
This sequence comes from Larix kaempferi, assembly GCA_027924585.1. Lineage (NCBI taxonomy): Eukaryota > Viridiplantae > Streptophyta > Pinopsida > Pinales > Pinaceae > Larix > Larix kaempferi. The sequence goes on along the minus strand of BSBM01000007.1, from coordinate 20,587,508 downwards.
TGCTCCTCAACCCAAACATCCCCAAGTCAATCACAATCCTCCATGTAAAAAACCTAAGGCTCAAGGACCTCCTATTGCTACCCAAGGCTTGGTGGCCTCCCATTAAATCCTTCAAAGCTCCTCCTCCATAACTTGCTGGTACAGGAAGACTATTCTAGAAGAAATAGCTACCTACAAGTTTTGCATGGCTAGGAATTGAATGATAAATTTAGCAACGGGCCTTTAATAACCCTCACAAAAAGTGTCACTAAAGAGAGAATTGGAAACGGGCCTTTAATAACCCTCACAAAAAGTGTCACTGAAAAGAGTTTTGGTGACAAACCTTAAATGAATGTCTCCAAATACAATAACAATGACGTTTTTTTAAGGTTCGTCATCATTTGTGACATTGGTGACGACCCTTTAAGGCCCGTCACAAGCATGCCCCTCACCAATGTCTTGTTTTGTAGTAGTGGGTGGTTTAACACATCACACATGGCCCATGAGTCCCTAAGGCAAATTGTATGGCCTTAGACTATGTTGTTTGACCCTAGATCATGAGAACATTCATTGGCATAGTTATTATTGAAATGGGCGCCACTGTATCATACAGGGCATGCTTGATGTCATAGGGCTTTAAGTGTGGACCATGAACCTCAAAGGATAATGTTATTTCTTAAGGAATGTTGTGTATGTTTAGGGAATTCAATTTTCTAGTTGGGTGTTGATGGTCTATTTTTATCTAATAGAATTCAAGGTACATGGCCACATGACCTCTGGTATATGATTTTAATCCTGGCTAGTATTACATTTGCTTCATATTTAGGTAGGTGTTTTGATATCCCAAGTGTTCCAATGAATAAGGGGCACCATGGGACTCATGGAACACTAACATTCTTAACTTTGTCTAATTTGGCACATAAATCTAATTTCTCCATAGAAAAATCTATGGTGTGTGCCTTTAATCCTGATTATCTTTAGAGTTAGGTAGGTCTTTGATATTCTGAGTACCCTAGTGAATACAAGCATCATGGGCCTCGTGGAACACTAACTCTCTTAACTTGGGCACATACATTTGATTTCTTCACAGTAGTACTTCACTTCAACTAAATGTTAATCGTCATATTTTTGACTTCCTTCTCCATCCAACTCTCATTTCTTAATAGAGCTTCACACACCTCTTGGTAACATTTGTCATCATTGGATTGCCTCCTATCATTTTCCTTAAATTTGATTAAGCTTGGGAGATTGCATATATATGGCATCTTCAACTCAAGGCATATGCCACTTGATTCTCTTCCCCTTTTATGTGAAATGACTTGTAATCATAGTTAGCCAAAAACTTCACCCATCGCCACTACCTAGAATTAAATGGTGGGTGAGTCTACAAGTATCTCAAGATCTCATGATCTATTCATAATTCAAACTTTCTATCAGTCAAATAATATCTCCATGCATTTAGGACATGGGAATCTATTGTTACTAAGAGATCCAAGTTGTCATGATCTGCTTACTTTTGCTTGTGAATGTTTAACTACCTAGACTCATATTCCACCACTTTTCCTTCCTTCATGAACACTCCCTAAATTATCTCACCACTCGCATTTATGCATACCAAGAAATCCTTATCAAAGCAAGGAAGTATCATTAATATAGGTGTTGTCATGAGAATTCTCTTTAAGTTCTCGGTATCTTTCTTCATGTACGGTTTTCCACATAAATTTGACACCTTTGTCTTCTAAATTCAGCAAGGATCTTATAATTTTTTAGAATCCTTTGACAGCTCTCTGATAATATCCAACTAATTCCAAGAAGCTTCTTACTTTGGTCTCATTCTTTGGGGTTGGACAACTAGACATAGCTTCGATCTTATTAGGGTCTATCTTTAATCCTTCTTTAGATATGACAAGCCTGATATATTTAATCTCCTTCTTAAAGAATTTTCATTTTCTTTACTTAGCATATAGATGGTATTCACGTAGCTTCTACAACAATAGGAAGAAATGCGATAAGTGTTACGTTCCTCCTCATTTTGAGAATATATTAGGATGTCATCAATGAATACCAAAACACACTTGTATAACTACTTTTGGAACACATCATTTGTTAATTAAATGAAAAGTATGGAGCATTTGTCAATGCAAAGGGGAAAACTAGGAACTCATAATGCCCATATATAGTTCTAAAATAAGTCTTTGGTATGCTAATTTATTCCACTCTCATATGATGATACCCAAAACTTGAGTCGAACTTTGGAAAAACGTTTTCCCATTTTAGTTAAATAAGAGGATCATCAATTTGGGTAGGAGGTACTTGTTCTTAATTGTAACTTTATTCAACATTCTATAACCAATGCACATCCAAAAGGTTCCATCCTTCTTATTGACTAGCAATATGTGTGCCACCCAAGGTGATGCACTTGGTCATATGAACCCTCTGTCTAATAATTCTTGTAATTGCATCTTGAATTCAACCAACTCATTAGTTTGCAATATATTCTAGGCATTAGATATTGGCATTGTGTTATGTTATGATTTATTGTTTCCATTGTTGTCCAATGGAAGCCACTTGAGTCACCCTTCACATAAAGGGGAAAACAATGAGAAGAAAGGGTGATGGAATGAAAATAACTAGCATGTTGAAATTGGAAGGAAAAATTTAATTTTTGGTGTTACAGATCTCAAAATTACCAACATGATATCCCACTTGTATTTGAAATATTCCCTCTATAGAGATTATGTGATGTTTCAAGGCATTAAGCATCACTCGTGAGAAACAAAGGGAATTGTAATTACATATAGGCTAGATATTCCATATGTAGGTCATATGTGGCAGTCTAGGTTAACATGCATGGACCATCAACCCCATAGCAAATTAATATGGTATTAGGCCCTAAAATTAGTTTATAGGCCATGGTATAGGCCACAAGAACCATCGTCAATGTTACGAATATTGAAATGGCCACAATATCTCGCTTGTAAGGTAAAGTAATTATGTGTAGGGCCCTACACATGGACCATGAATCATATAGTAAATTTATTAACCATGGACTATTATTTAGGTTATGAGAACCACTATTGGTTTACATAACCTATAAATATTAAACCATGGTTGGTTTATTGGTTTACATAACCATTGACAAACCAACAACAACAATGACATCAACGATGGTGACAATGATGATCATGACGATCTCACATGTAGGCTAGAGATTCTTATGTGGTAATCTAGGTTAACATGCATGGACCATCAACCCCATGGAAAATTAATATGGCATTAGACCTAAATATAGTTCACATTCCATAGTCCAGGCCACGAGAACCATTCTTTGTGTTAAAAATATTGAAATGGCCACCATAAATAATGCCACTAATTAGACACTGACCTAACACAACCAACCCATGTAAATGAATCATGCACTTGGCACACTTGATCCATGCAATAAATTCATGCACCTAGGAAGCTTCAACCTCTAACCCCCTCACCTCGTACCTAACCTTAACATCTATCCCCAAACTGAATAACATGATAACTTATAAACCACTTAACCACTAGTACCAACAAAACTAGAACCCGTTGCCCACTAACACATTGATCCCTTAGGTGCCTCGCTTCTAATCCAAAAACTCCCCAAATCCTACCACATTATGAAATTGTAGAAAATATCCCCTTAAGCCAGTGTCCCTCTAACCCTAATGTTATTAGACAATCTACTCGAGCGGACGCGAGCCAGATCTCCCTAGTTCAATGCGAATCTAGAACACATAAAGACAGAACATAAAGCTACTTTCCTAGATCTAGTTAGAGATCGAGTAATTAGATGTCTTACCTTCAGATTATAGATCTTTCCCCTCGTTGTTGCTCCAAGCTCCGTGGTCGTCAGATCTATAGCTGCAAGACCTGTCAAAACATGTGGAAACAATACAAGCAGTAAAACATGGCTAAACACTAACTGATCTAAGTAAATAGTTAAGGAAGTAAACTATAAACATTATCAACACAATAACATTTATGGAAAGAGTTTATATTATTGTATAAATAGAGGGAAATACAAAGTAGAGAGATGATTACAACCCAAGCCTTAACGCTGCTATCCTCCTCCAACAAGCCAAGCCAAAGCCTCCAAAGGAAATGTAAGACTCCCAAGAGATAGATAGGGATCACCTAGGCTAATTCCACCAGCATGTAAGTGCTATAGACTTCCTCCTTTTGGAATGGAGAGGAGCTTTGTATATATAGGACCAAGTGGATAAAGTAGGTTGAGGATCATTGGGAGATGGTTAAGGGATCCTCCCAATGGGTTAAGGAACCGAATTCCAGCTCACCTAGAAGTTAGGGATAGGGATCCACCGCACCAAGCTTCGAGATTTCACTCGAAGGTTCCATTTTATCCATTTAACTAACTCCGACGCCAGTTGCATAAAGGAAATCTGCGCCAGGAAGGGGAAGCGTTATCTGCATGAAGTCATCTTGCGTCGTCGATGCACTCTGCCAGATGGTAGCCTGCGCCGGGCTCAATTAAGTGCCTATTGCTTGTTGACAACCTGCATTGAGCTACCCAAAAACTGTGGAAAATGGACCACAACTTACTCAGGAATACTGCTTGGTCAGGGAAACTTCAGGGATTAAGGCACTGAGTTGACACAGGAGTCGTGGTGATGATATTTAGGTGTAACACCTAACCCACTACCCCCTAACCCAATCACTAACATGCTTACTGCACCAAATCAACACACTAACACAATAAACTTTGACCTTAGGTTATTTATAACCAAGGTTTTAGATCAAAGACTTTGACATCAAGGTTTGAATGATCATTGTATGGGATTTTATCAAACCAAAATTAGTGCAAAAATAAACACAAGAACTTAGACTATAAACAAAATATTCCCTATCTAGGGTATGTATGATGACTCAAGTCCCTATGCATGGCCCATGAGTCTCAAAATAAAGTTTTATTACTCAAGAACCTACATTTTGGCCCTAGACCATAACACAGGCTCCTAGAACCATTCACGACATGAAAATACTAAAAAAAATGACAATGTGTTACTCAAAAGCTAAATATTCCTTTCCTATGGCCTATGTGGTGGTATAGAGAAACGCCCATAGGTCACAAGAATTTGAGGTAACTACCAGTCATTATAAACTAGATTTTGATCTAACACCATGGATTAGGCTTCAAGAACCATCCATGATGTTGTAAATATTGAAATGGCCACCATACCCACTTGCAAGCTAAATATTCCTTGTGTAGGAATCATGTGGTGATTAGGGACCTACACATGGTCCATTAGCCATAAAGGATAATGTTATGGCACACGAGTTTGTATTTTGACCATGGATCATGGAAAGTTGGAGTGTGAGAACCATCTTTGATGTGAAAAACATAGCATGACTACCTAAATTGTAGAGCTCTAATGGGATATGGTGTTGAATGATGATGCACACCCTTCCTAACACTACAATAGATTGTGTGTGCTTAGCTCCAATGTTTTGATGAGATGCATTGTTCAACCCATGTGACACACCTAACCCACATACATAAATGACTTTTAGGGGGTTTTCAAAAAACTTCCTCGAAAATTTCAATTTGCATGACTTTTAGGGGGGGTTTCAATAAACCGCCTCCAAAAGTTCAATTCTCATTTCTTTTAAGGGGGGTTTCACAAAACCACCTCCAAATGTTCAATTATCACGACTTTTAAGGGGGGTTTTTAAACAACTGCCTCCAAATTTTTAATTTGCATGACTTTTAGGGGGGGAGTTCAACAAACTACCTCCAAAAGTTTAATTCTCATGACTTTTAAGGGGGGTTTCAAAAACCCACCTCCAAAAGTTCAATTCTCGTGACTTTTAAGGGAGGGTTCCAAATAACTGCCTCCAAAAGTTCAATTCTCATGACTTTTAAGGGAGGGTTCCAAATAACTGCCTCCAAAAGTTCAATTCTCATGACTTTTAGGGGGGGGGCTCCAACAAACTGCCTCCAAAATCCTAATTCTCATGACTTTTAAGGGGGGTGCCAACAAACTGCCTCCAAAAGTTCAATTCTCATGAGTTTTAATGGGGGTTCCAAAAAAACCGCCTCCAAAAGTTCAATTCTCAAACTTTTAGTGGGGTTTTTGACAAACCGCCCCCACAAGTTATGAGAATTGGGCTTTCAGGGGGGTTTTTCAAACAACTGCCTCCAAAAGTTCAATTCTCATGAATTTTAAGGGGGGTTCCAGACAAATCGTCTCCCAAAGTTCAATTCTCATGACTTTTAAGGGGGGTTTTGACAAACCAGCCCCAAAAGTTATGAGAATTGAGCTTTTAAGGGGGGTTTTCAAACAACCACCTCCAAAAGTTCAATTCTCATGACTTTTAAGGGGGGTTCCAAACAAACCACCTCCCAAAGTTCAATTCGCATGACTTTTAGGGGGGGTTTTGACAAACCGCCCCCAAAAGTTATGAGAATTGGGCTTTTGGGGGGGGGGTTCAAACAACTGCCTCCAAAAGTTCCATTCTCATGACTTTTAAGGGGGGTTCCAAAAAAACGGCCTCCAAAAGTTCAATTCTCATGACTTTTAAGGGGGGTTTTGACAAACCGCCCCCAAAAGTTATGAGAATTAGGCTTTTAATGGGGGGTTTCCAAAAATCACCCCCAAAAGTCAAATTTCAGGACTTTTGGGGGTGGATTTAAAAAAATCACCCCCAAAAGTCCAATTTCCATGACTTTTAGGGGCGGTTTTAAAAGACCTCCTCCAGAGGTCTGAAAAAACTTTTGGGGGGGTTTTACCAAGAGCCCCGCAAGCCAAAACCGCCCTAAAGGGCTATTTTGTTGTAGTGTCATCTTCAGTGTCTCAAAACTATCTTGACATTCAGGTCTCCACTGGAATATCGCATCTTTCTTCAATAATTTCTCCATAGGAGCGGTGATCGCTGAATAACCCCTGATGAACTTACGATAATACTCGATATGGCCCAATGTCGCTCTCAGTTGCTTGACGTTAGTCGCCGGTGTCAGGCTCAGAATAAGTGCAATATTAGCTGGATCAACTAACAACCCCTGCTTGCACATAATGTGACCCAGTAATATGCCAAATGGTGCACAAAAGATGCACTTCTTCAAGTTCAACGATATATGATGTTGTCGACGGCGCTCCAGCATCAACCGCAGGTATTCCAGATGATTGCGGATCAAACCATAAACTGTCCAGTCATCCATGTATACTTGCAAAAACTTCTAAATAAAATCCTTGAATGCAGCAACAACGACCCGCGAGAATATCGCAAGTGCATTCTTCAACCCAAACGACATTACTGTGTACTGGAAATAGCCCCATTCTGTCACAAAATTTGTCTTGTGGTGGTCTTCCTTTGCAATGTGGATCTGATGATACCCCGAGAACCCGTTCGTGAAAGAATACATCTCCTGGCCACCTACTCCTTCAAGTACCTCATTAGTAAACGGGGTCGGAAAGGGATCATGCAAGCATGCGTCATTCAACTTCCGCAAATCGACACAAATGCGCACCTCGCCAGTCTTCTTGTCTTGCACCACCATAGGGCTGATCCATTCCGACTCCTCAATTGGTTCAATAACACCGGCATCCAACATGCGATCAACTTCTACCTTGACCCTTTCCTTATGGCGCGGATTCAATCTGTAGGGTCGCTACCTAATCGGTTTAGCGTATGGTTTCAACGGGACCTTCAACTCCCCTAAGTCGCCCAAAATACCTTTCATCTCCGAAAACTTCATGGGAAATAGGTCTTGGAATTCATGCAGCAAGTCAGTGACCTTTCCCATCATCTCATCATCCCAATAATCTCCAACATTTGCGAACTTTGGACTGTCCTCTGTTCCAATGTTGATCTTACGGAGCTTCAGCAGGTGACTGATTGGATCACTTGGCGCATCGGGTACTACAACATCGCGACTCCCTTCACATTCTAGGATATTGACATTCCACAGATCGTCACCATCCTCTGGCCCTGTAGTGATATTGTAACATTCCATCATGGATTGCATTTGACAGTGCGTATGTGGATCCGCAGGATATGCCACCGGAACAACTTTCAGAACCACATCGCGGATGATCTACAGAGCATTATGGACCTCCAGGTTGGGATCAGCGAAACTGAATGTATGAGTAAAACAAATTGTCAACTCCAACTAAGCAGTGATTTCTCCCCACAATTCAGCTATAGTATACCATGATCGCGGCATTTCGTCCAAAGTATGGATAAATGCATGGACTCACTCATCTCTTCGGTGTGATGCCCACAATGTCTGACACTCCATCAAATGACTTCTAGGGTCATTCCGACCATCATATTTCCCTGTGTGGTAAACCTCAGTATCACTGAAACGAACGTCATCAATCTCCTGCATTGCGACCATCTATTGATTGACTTCTTATGTATCTCCCACCAGCATGCTGAAGCAGCCTTCAGTGTTCCTCTAATGCCAGCAGTCCCTGTGGTTCTGAAACTCTTCCCTCGAACTCCGCCAGAAAGTCAGACAAGCCAGGAAACCCTTCATATACTGGTAACGTGACTGTTTCAGTCGTAACACAGCACAATGACTGTGTGATTAACCCACACTTACGGAGCAACACCTTGTGCAAGCAATTTTGCCAATGTTCTAGATCGTCATCAGAGTCGGAAGATGCAGAGCTGTCACTGTGCCATCCAAGCTCACTGTTGGCAGTCGGATGAATATAATCCTCGGAAATATTGAATGCATGGTCCCATTCGTTGGGATCTTCGTTCTTCACTGGTTCAATGTATCTGCGTCCTTCAGCCGGATCCAACGGGGCTATAACTTTGAGATCACGGTTTTCAAAGGTCATCATCCGCCGCTTGAATTTGATTACCGCTCCACTGTCATTAGCCCATCCAATCACCAACAATGCGGGATAAGAGCTTCCTCCTTCAACTACTTCTATGACATCAAAGTCAGCATAAGTCGTCAGTTCCTCAATGTCCACCACTAGACGTGGAACTCTCCCAATCGGTGTCACCTTGGCATGATTAGGTAAGCGGAGTTGTACAGAAGACCAGCTCAATGGGGGGATCCCCATTTTTTGCCATGCTTCCTTGGTTAAGATGTTGACATCCGAACCAAGATCCAGAATAACCGAATCAACATCATAGTCCCCAATTTGTATGTTCATGTGCATGTCCTTACCGGTCTTACGTCACTGTAAGGATTTTATCCCAGATTCTTGTCGTCCCCTGGTTGGTCATTGCAACAACCCCTCGATCTCAGCTAAGGCAGTAGGATCCCTTGCCAATAATAAGCATCCCCCGAAAAATTTCTGTGAGGTTCCATATGACGCCGATGGACCTGCCTATGAAGTAACATCAAAAATAGGGGGCATGTCACAGATAATAGCTTTACCGCGATCTTGTTCCATCGCACGACACGCCTGAAAGAATGTATCACGCTCAAACTCAATGTCAAATGACATCTTCTTCTACCCTGCCAATCGTATGAGCGGTTGTGAGCTATCCCCTCCTGTTGCTACATCGCCCCGTGTGATAACTGCAACAGCCGCATCCTGTGGCCTTGGTTCTATAGAAATCATCGCAACACTCGCACCCTGATTCTGGTTCAACGATGGATTTCATGGTTGGTTGACATTCAGATTAACATTCTAATTTGGGCATTGGTTCTGGTTCTGCACTGGTTGCTGTACTTGATTTTGTACTAGTTGCTGCATCTGATTATGATTCTACAACTGTAGAATGTTTCTGGCCTGCCATCGTGCAATCAACCATGGGCAGTTCTCCACTGTGTGATTTGTAACAAATAAAAACGTACACTGCCTCTGCAATAGTGGGAAATCTCGCTGATAGTGCCCCCATACCGCACAGTGATAACAATGAACAGGTCCACGACCTCCGCCGCGTCCACCCCGAAATCCTCCACGAAATCCACCCTGTTGTTGGTACTGCGGTTGATTGAACTATTGCTACATAGGAGCTGGTTGCATGCCCTGCTCTTGCGGCTCATATTGCGGTTGCTGAACGTACTGTGGCTGTTGTGGAGCCATTTGCATCAGAGCATATTGCGGCATAAACTGCTATAGTTGCTGCCGCGGTACAAACTGCACTTGCAGTTGAGGTAGTGGCTGGACTACCTGTGGCTGTGGTTGCGGTTGTTGTACGACACGCTGGTCATCCTTTACATAGAATGCATCGTACGTTCTCTCATGAAGCAACCCATATGCCCGACAATCTTTGTCGTCATGTCCCATAGATTTACAGAATGTGCAATACAGATTCATCGGTTTTGTGACCATCTTCTGCATGTATGGACATTCCTCATGGTGGTGCCCATATACCTGACAAATGCGACACCACAGCATGCCACCACCATTCAACAGGTTTGGTGCGCTTGAAACCAATTAATTGCAGAATTCAAGGTAATTGTCCTTAGTGTGCCCTTCTCCTCGACATCGCGTGCACCAGACGTCTTCTCGCTGCTCCTTGCCCTTCTTAAGATCTTGTATTTGTATAGTTAGGTTAGCCAACTGTGTCTGAATCTGTGACATCTCGGCTGCGTTTTCACCAATTGGCGATGCTTCCAATCACATTGCAATCTCCAGAGCTTCACTGGGCATTGTAATGTTATGTTGCATCAGCGGTAGTCGAATGTGCAGAAGCAGTGCCGCAATGAACCATTCTTTATGTTGTACAGTGCTCATATCAAAACTAACCCTTGCCATCAGCGTCTTAAATCGCTAGTCAAAGTCCCACACTATTTCATTGGGATACTGCTTGATTTCTTTCAATTCTGTAATATATTGTGCTTCAAATTTGGGTTTTTTGAATTCTACAATCAATCAGTTCCTGATATCATCCAGTGTTTTCTCCAGAGCTCCTATAGGGACTAAAACAAACTTCATAAACCAATCTAATGTGAGACCTCGTAGAGTTGTCGCTAGCTATCCTTTTTTAGCATTATCATCAGTAATCTGCTTTACGGTCCATACCACTTCACATAAAAACCAGTACTGTTCAGGTTTATCTATCCCATTTCCATGGAACAGTGGCAACTTCGCATCCTCGCCCTCCATTCTAGGTTTCCTTCCTCCAGTTGCTGAACTATTAGTAACTAACTTATGTTGACTTGATGAGCACAGTGGTGTTGTAGTTGTATTTCTTAGCAGTTGAGAGATAGTGAGCGGAGGTGTGGGTATGCTGCCGCTGGGGTTTGGTCCTGCCTCTATCCTGGGCATAGCCTGGTTGTCCTTGTCCGGACTGTGAGGTCGCTTCGTCCCGTGTTGTCTTCCTTCGCGGCCTTGCGGTTCGATCACAGCAGGACCTTCTCCTGTCCTCTGCCTCTTCTCCTGTCGAAACCTTGCCCCTCCCCTTGTAAGACCACTCTCTTCCTTGGCTTCACTCACAGTTTCGTCATGACCTGCACCCATCTACCCCTTATCATTCCATGTACCACCCCCCTGATATCGTGGTACCCATGGCCTCTGCCCACCAGGTTGTTTACTTATCCATATGCATCTTCAATATACCCTTCTCGCAAATAAGCATCTTAATAGACAGTTAGAGCGATAGCAGAAACCTTCCTCATGGTCCACGGAAGAAATATCTTTCAGCTTCACTATAATATTTTTGCATATCAACCGCAAATTCAGTGATATATCCTTCCAATACGCTATCGAGCCACACTTCGACAGCCTGCGATGCCTTGTTGTCGACTTCCTGCATCTCCTGGATTAGCTCTGGGGTCCAGGTTGTAGGTTCACCGCCTTGGAAGTTCCTCTTCTGAAAGGTCAACTTTGCTAACCACTCGAACAAGATGACTGGGAATTCACAGAAAAAGTATTCGTGTGGATCGTCGTGAATATACCTTCCCACCCACTGATTTACTGTCAGTCGAGTGTTCTGACTTTCTTCTTCAGCAAATTCCTACAACTTCTGATCAAACCCGTTTTGTATCTCGGGTTGCGTCAGATGCCACAACATATCCTCCTTTCACTTCGCACACAGTCACGACAACGGAACCATTTGTTGACACAAACCCATTTGATAAGGGTTCCACTCATTGTCGACACCAAACCACCGCGATCTCCCTGAGCATCGTCCCAGACAGGTTTTACCCCGTCTAGCAACACCTGCGGAGCAGATGAGGTCTCACCCGAGATGTTCAAGGGAGACTTGACGGAATCATGTTTCCGCTGAATGAAGGAGGATGGTTGCGGCTCAATTACACTACTTATTGCAACATTTCAGAAACGGATCTATGCGTTTAACTCAGACATCATTTATATTCATATCATCATTCAATCATTCATTATCGCAACAAATAAACAGTAAAGCATTAATTGCAACAAGAAAGCATAGCATTATTCATATATCGCACCATGCATTACCACAATTGAATAGAAGAGACACAGGGATTCCACAAAACAGTTCTGTCATATCATATTAATCCTGCACAACCCAGATACAATATCTCTGCAAAGTACAGATCTCACAGATAACTCTCGATCTCAGATACACAACCAATGGACGCATAATCCAATATGATCCAAGATCTACAAATCTATGACTATTTATAGGCTTCCGCCTTTACAATGCTTGTCCACTTTCTAACAACTTCCTAATCGACACTTTGAGCAAATGACTCAAATTCTAACTGACATGGTCCAAATGACCCAAAATCTAACTGACATGGTCCAAATGACCCAAAAACCCACATACCGCGGTACATTTGACCCAAAAATACATAAAATATTCTCCTTTGCGCCCAGCTTTCCGCCTTATGCGGTATCTTCTGACTTGTCACAGCATCCACGATGTTGTGATGCTAACTTACCAAACTGCCTGCCAACAGTGCATAACACAACTTTTATTTGAAGGTATTAAAATCATGATAATGATCTTGTATACATTTAAAAACAACATCGTTCTTTGTTAATTGATGTAAAGGCAAGACCGTTTTTGAAAAAATGGGCATAATTTATTATAGAGGTTTGTAAGACCAAGAAAATTCTTGAACTCTCTATGAGTGGAAGGAATGCACCATTTGTGGAGAGATTCAACCTTACCAGGATCCACCTTAATTCCATGCACATCGATGATAAAACTAAGATAGGAGACTTATGTTTAAGCAAAAGAACACTTAGAGAGATTTGCATAGAGTTTTTTGTTGTTGAAGTAGGTGAAGAATATATCCAAGTTTTGGAGAAAATAAGAATATCATCTAAATAGATGATATCAACTTGATCAAGACAATATTTTAAAACATGATTCACTAATATCATAAAGGTTGCCAAGGAATTGGTGATCCCAAAGAGCACCACAAACCTTTCAAAAAGACCCATTTTGGTTTTAAAAGTTGTTTTCTGAGTATCTTCAGCTTGAAACTTGACCCGATGATATCCACTTTTAAGATCAACGTTTTTGAAGGATCACCCCCCTTGAAGTTGATCAAACAAATCATGTTTATAAGGAAATAGATATATGTAACACCTTATTTTTTACCCTGTTATATAAATTTGTATGTAATGATCAAGTAGCTAGAAGTTAGTTAGACATTTATGGTCTAAGATGGACAAAGACATTTTATGATGTATATTGAATGATATTATAAAAATACCTAATGTCTACAAACAAAGAAGGAAAAAGAAAATATGGGGGCTATGATTCCACAATTTTGGGAAGAAAAAGGGGACTCATGGGAGAGGGCCTTAGTGAATTTAACTAGTTTCCCTAGCCTTAAACATAAAACCTTAGATAGTGAATTTATCCAAAGTCCTTAAACCCATGAGTATGGATCTTCACTTAATTAACCTTTCTTATATTAACCTAAGGTTGGGATTAAAGTGGGAAACGTGGGTTCTCCTCATGGGATTTCATAACATGTAAATAAAATATTTCGAAATGGATATTAGAACATCATTCATCCATCATTATTGCCAGTACAAATTTGGGAGGAAGAGAAAAAATGATAGTTACTTTATGAACTATATTTTCATGCATGTTGAAGTAATTGCATGGGAAATTGATACTAGTAGTTATTGATTTTATTAGTAGTGAAAACCTAGCCTACATATAAGAATCTGTGGAGTCCCAGTCGTGAGATTCCATGTCTAACCTGTGCTATTTCCTTGGAAGGGATCAATTGGGATAGCTTAAGGGACTTCTTGCAGACAAGGGAATCCCATTTCTGGTATTTGTGTAGGTTGAAGGGGAAGAGTGCTAGATGATTGAGATAGATGTAGAGGGGGTTTTTGGAACCAAAGAGTTTTTTGGGTTGTGGATTGAGAAGGAAACTTTATGAACTTCATCCTTGTGAAATTATAGACTCAATTTCGGGGTGCCTTTGTCATAGAGAGATTAAGTGTGACAAAGTACTTAAGGATAGGAGGAACATCCTTTATTTTCAACCAGTTGGAGGATTATTTCTATAAAAGTAAGTGTTATACTATGTTTTGGAATGCATCCCCCAAGGTGTAGACTAGTTGGAAATAGGGTGCAGTGTTAAGTCACTCCTTATGACATCACATGCTTAAGCCTCGATTATTCCCATGTGCCATGTGTGGTTGCATTGGTATACCAGTAACCTTGAACAATAATCGACCCCATGTCACACGAGTATGATCTTGACCCCAGTTGTTGATTCCCCTAGTTACAAAAAAAAATGTGTTTTGAAATGCCATGTTTTATAATTCCGTTAAGCATTTGATTATTTTCCAAATTTCCCAATTATGTGTACGTGTGAAATTAAATTTTCATAATTAATGATGATAGCACAGTCGAACTGCATTCATGCTTACTATTAAAATTATATAATTAAGGTTGTTGTGGCTTGCTTTTGTTGTTAAAAATATACAATCAAACATGAAAAAATATGATGGTATAAGAAAACAAAGTTTAGAGGTGAAATTAGGTACCCCCGTAGCCTATTCAGTGGAAAACGGTTATTAGCTACACGATAATATAAATTCTTGATGGCTATTTTGTTTAATGCTCTATAGTCAATATAGAGGTGCCAAGTCCCATCTTTCTTAAGTACATGAAATATTAGTGATGCACAGAGAGATACTTAGATTCATGACGAATTTAGACAGTAAATCCATTTTATTTTATTTTTATTTCATCACTTTTAATCTTTGAAGAATGATAGAATGGTGCATTGGGAAGAGAGACCCCATTGGACCCCATGAAGAATATAACTTGCATGCTTGGTTCCTTTGTAAAAATCAAGTGCTATAGGTTCTTGAAACACATCTGAATAAGATTGCACAAACTTATTAATATCTACATGTAGTATGGAAATTATGATATTTTCTTGCTCTTCGTGAGATTGAGGCCTTAAGAATTAAATTAATGCTAGTGTTTATGCTTGATTAATTTTTTTATGTTCCCACTTGCAAGTGATTACCAAATAAATTAGTTGTTTTCTATGTGTTGTTGATTAGGTAATTTTTATTATCTTTCTATAGTGTATAGGAATTTTTATATGCATCATACTAAGATTTCATATCATACCGATAGGTTTTACCTAGCAACAAAACACAACTATCCATATTGGTCACATCACTAGTGACCTTATCCACAAACTTAGGACCAAAATAAAATAAAAATTTTAAAGTGTGCATGATCTATGCAAATTAATTATTATCCTTTCATCCAACTACATATGAATGAGGATGAGGATGAGGATCCATTGGAAACTGCAACTTGTCAATGTCTTTGGAATTAGATTTTTTTGCAACCCAATGTCAATGATACAATCCACTATGAAATCATGTGTGAGGTGGGAACAAGTGATGAACTATCACACCCCCTTTAAATAGGATGATGGCGCACCAATATAACCTCATTGAGATGAATATTGGACTCCTCATAAGTCCTATCATCACTATACATCTCCATATGAACATCATTCGACAGGCTATTCTTGGGACAATGAAAGCAAGATTTATTCTTCAATTTAAAACATTTGAACTTGTCATGTTCTCTTTTCTTACAATATCTGTAGAATTTATCATTTTTCATGGCATCAAAAGAATAAGAATAATAATTATGATAAGAGTGTTTTCTTTTTGTGGTATGAGGTGTGAGACTTGTGGGTGTTGCTCCATGCTTATTGAAGGAGGATGAGCATTACTGAGTTCTATTCTTATCGGAAAGATTTTTTTCGGACAACTATCCTTGATTGTATGCAACATAAGTAATGATGATATCCATGTACATATGATCATGATACAAATGTCCATGGTGGCCACGCACGCCCGGGGGCCTCCGGACGAGAAATGGCCCCCTTCAGCGAAATTGGAATGGCCCTCACTGAGCAAAACCCTAGCTCCGGAGATGGCTCATTGGCACCGTTTCCTGGGGTTAGAGGCATGCTATGGGGGATCCCTTAGCTGAAACCCGGTGTCCTGGACCCACCGGAATCGACGGATTCACGACCAGAGCCACGGTTTGGGTGCTGCGGGCATTATAGTCGTGCAGCCCGGGGCCATTCGGAGACACTTTGAGGATTTGCTCCGGGGGCATGGAACCCAAACCGGCGAATGGACTTGGATTCCATCGGCTCCCACAGGTCCACGTGGCCATTGTGGACTTGTCCATGATGGGCATGCACACCCGGGGGCCTTTAGACGAGAAATGCCCCCCTTGAGCGAAATTGGAATGGCACTCACTGAGAAAAACCCTAGCTCCAGAGATGGCTCAATGGCACCGTTTTCGGGGGTTAGCAGCACGCTGTAGGGGTCCCCTAGCTTAAAACCCGACATCCCGGACCCACCAGAATCGACGGATTCGCGACCGGAGCCACGGTTTGGGCGATCCTGTAAGCATTCGTTTTTCAAAATTGGTTCAGAGGCTCTTGCATCTTGGAAGTGACCAAGAGTATCTTGCAGTGTGATAAGTATGGCCTTATCCTTAGGCCTTTCATGAATTTGAGGTCAACCGTAACAACAGAGGAGAAACCTGAGTTGTTTCTCTAGGTCGTGGGTTTGATTTTTCTAGAAATCCAAGGAATCGTATTGGCATAGGATTGAAGAAAAATAATTCATCATGATTCAAGTGACTCGGGCCATGTGACTCTATTTTGTATTTTCATGTCTGCTTATACTGAACTGGGTTTTTATTTTTATTTTTTTAATGACAGGTTTTACCAAGAGGATTCTACTGTAAATTGTGTTTGGTGATAAAGGATTTTACTGTGGATTGTGTTTGGTGACATTTATGGCGACCCCCAAGGGACATATTGAAAAGATCAAGAAAGACAAGTTCTGTGTTGGGGAAAAAGAAAATCCACTTACAGAAGATTTACATCAAGCAGTTAAACAATTATCTGTTGAATTATACACCAGGGATGTGCATTTTCTGATGGAGCTGATTCAGGTAATTACCGAGTTACAATTTTAGTAGTCATTTTATAATCTTATATGTTTTCTCTGTTTTCATGCTAATATTAGTGTTTTGTTTTGGGTGCAGAATGCGGAGGACAATGACTATGAACCAGATGTGGAACCTTCGTTGGAAATTGTCATTACAACTGAAGATGTCACTGGTGTAGGTGCTCCTGCGACCTTGATAGCTTTTAATAATGAGAAGGGATTTCAGAAACATAATATTGATTCTATATGTAGCGTGGAACGATCCACCAAAAAGAATAGCAAGGAAGGTGGTTATATTGGAGAAAAATGTATAAAACGAGCCATAGAATGATGACTGTGGCTCGGATCGACAAACCATTGACTTCGTTGGATTCAGGACATTGGGATAGTGCTAGGGGTTCCCATCTGCTCCGGTCCCATGGCCTAGGTGTCACCTTGTAGGTCAATTTTGGAAACTAGGGTTTTGCTCAGTAAGGGTGTGTGCAATTTTTGCACATGGGGGGTCAACTTTTCAAAATCGTCTGTCAGGAACTTATGGCTAGCGTTCCCAGCCAGAACCTTCCTAGACACACTTGTAGGATTCCCCGGAACCCAGTTTTGTTGCACAGTTGGAGTTCTATGCCCCTAGTAGGTATCTAATAGGTGTCCCTGAAGGCCTTTTGGATGCGAGACAAAACGAGCCATAGAATGATGATCGTGGCTCGAATCGACAAACCGTCAAATCTGTTGGATTCAAGACATCAGGATAGTTCTAGGGGTGCCCCTCTCCTCCGGTCCCGTGGCCCAGGTGTCACCTTGTAGGTCCACCTTGGAAACTAGGGTTTTTCTCAGTAAGGGAGTGTGCAATTTTTGCACACGGGGGTCAACTTTGCAAAATCATCCATCGGGCACTTATGGATAGCGTTCCCAGCCAGAACCTTCCTAGACACACTTGCAGGACTCCCCGAAACCCGGTTTTGTTGCACGATTGGATTTCTATGCCCCCGATAGGTATCCAGTAGGTGTCCCTGAAGGCCTTTTGGATGCGAGACGAAACGAGTCGTAGAATGACGACCGTGGCTCGGATTGAAAAACCATCAAATCTGTTGGATTCAAGACGTCGGGATAGTGCTAGGAGTGCCCCTCTCCTCTGGTAATGTGGCCCAGGTGTCACCTTGTAGGTCCATTTTGGAAACTAGGGTTTCTCTCAGTAAGGGAGTGTGCAATTTTTGCACACGGGGGTCAACTTTGCAAAATCTTCGACCGGGCACTTATGGCTATCGTTCCCAGCTGGAACCTTATTAGATACACTTGTAGGACTCCCTGGAACCTGATTTGTTTGCACAGTAGGATTTTTATGCCCCCGGTAGGTATCCAGCAGGTGTCCCTGAAGGCCTTTTGGATGCGAGACAGAACGAGCCATAGAATGACGACCATGGCTCGGATCGACAAACCGTTGAATCCGTTGGATTCAAGACATCGGGATAGTGCTAGGGCTGCCCCTCTCCTCCAGTCCCGTGGCTCAAGTGTCACCTTGTAGGTCCATTTTGGAAAATAGGGTTTTGCTTAGTAAGGGAGTGTGCAATTTTTGCACACGGGGGTCAACTTTTCAAAATCGTCGACCGGGCACTTATGGCTATCGTTCCCAATTGGAACCTTCCTAGACACACTTATAGGAGTCTCCGGAACCCAATTTTGTTGCACGGTAGGATTTCTATGCTCCCGGTAGGTATCTAGCAGGTGTCCCTAAAGGCCTTTTCGATGCGAGATGGAACGAGCCGTAGAATGACGACCGTGGCTCAAATCGACAAACCGTCGAATCCGTTGGATTCAGGACGTAGGGATAGTGCTAGGGGTGCCCCTCTCCTCTGGTCCCGTGGCCAAGGTATCATCTTGTAGGTCCATCTTGGAAACTAGGGTTTTGCTCAATAAGGGAGTGGGCAATTTTTGCACATTGGGGTCAAATTTGCAAAATCTTCGACCGAACACTTATGGTGATGATGATGATGATGGTGATGGTGATGGTGATGGTGATGGTGATGGAGATGATGATGATGGAGATGTTGATGAGGAACCTAGAGATGACAATGATGATGAAGATGTTGATGATGATGATGATGGTGATGATGATGAAGACGTTGATGATGATGGCGATGAAGATGTTGATGGGGAACTTAGATACGACAAAGATGATGAATAATATGTTGATGATGATGATGGTGATGATGATGAAGATGTTGATGGTGATGGTGATGAAGATGATGATGACGAAGAAGATGATGATGATGGGGATGTTGATGAGGAACCTAGATATGACAATGATGATGAAGATGGTGATGATGATGAAGACATTGATGATGATGGTTATGGTGATGGTGATGGTGATGAAGATGATGATGACGAAGAAGATGATGATGAGGAACCTAGAGATGACAATGATGATGAATATGGTGATGATGATGAAGACGTTGATGATGACGGTGATGGTGATGGTGATGAAGATGATGATGACGAAGAAGATGATGATGAGGAATGTAGAGATGACAATGATGATGAAGATGGTGATGATGATGAAGACGTTGATGATGATGGTGATGGTGATGGTGATGAAGCTGATGATGAGGAACCTAGAGATGACAATGATGATGAAGATGTTGATGATGATGAAGATGGTGATGACGATGAAGACGGTGATGATGATGGTGATGGTGATGGTGATGGTGATGAAGATGATGATGACGAAGAAGATGATGATGAGGAACCTAGAGATGACAATGATGATGAAGATGGCGATGATGATGAAGACGTTGATGATGACGGTGATTGTGATGGTGATTGTGATGATGATGACGAAGAAGATGATGATGAGGAACCTAGAGATGACAATGATGATGAAGATGGTGATGATGATGAAGATGTTGATGATGATGGTGATGGTGATGGTGATGGTGATGAAGATGATGATGACGAAGAAGATGATGATGAGGAACCTAGAGATGACAATGATGATGAAGATGTTGATGATGATGAAGATGGTGATGATGGTTATGGTGATGGTGATGGTGATGAAGATGATGATGACGAAGATGATGATGATGAGGAACCTAGAGATGACAATGATGATGAAGATGGTGATGATGATGAAGACGTTGATGGTGATGGTGATGGTGATGAAGATGATGATGACGAAGAAGATGATGATGAGGAACCTAGAGATGACAATGATGATGAAGATGTTGATGATGATGATGATGATGATGGTGATGATGATGAAGTCATTGATGATGATGGGGATGGTGATGAAGATGATGATGATGATGACAAAGAAGATGATGATGAGGAACCTAGAGATGAAAATGACGATGAAGATGTTGATGATGATGAAGATGGTAATGATGATGAAGATGGTGATGATGATGAAGACGTTGATGATGATGGTGATGGTGATGGTGATGAAGATGATGATGACGAAGAAGATGATGATGAGGAACCTAGAGATGACAATGATGATGAAGATGGTGATGATGATGAAGATGATGATGAAGATGGTGATGATGATGAAGACGTTGAAGATGATGGAGATGTTGATGAGGAACCTAGATATGACAATGATGATGAAGACGTTGATGATGATGATGATGGTGATGATGATGAAGACGTTGATGATGATGGTGATGGTGATGAAGATGATGATGATGAAGTGGTAGGTCTAAAGCATTGACATAAGTGAGTTAGGTCTAAAGCAACTTCTCTCGTACCAAATGAGAGAAGTGGTAGGGAGGTCTCTAGGTCTCTAAAGAAGCTTCTCTCATACCAAATGAGGTAGGTCTAAGGAAACTTATTTTGTGGAGTGGTGTTGCATTTTGAAGTTCCCTTGGTCATTGTGTTCTAGTTGCATTGTTGGTTTTGGCTATTTGTTCCCAATGTTAGGAGTTTTTCTTTTGTTTTCTTTAACTTGTGTGTAGACCTCTAGGCATCAATGGTTGTTGGTTGATTAACATAAGCTTGTTGTTGAAGCCAATGAGGGATTCCTAGATGTCCTAGAGATTATAGGTTTGATGAGGAAACCCTACGAGTTATATGGTAGGGATCATGAAGATATAACCACTGGTGAAGATAAGGGAAGAGACATGACTAGAGTTTGCATGAGAAGAGATTATTTCCTTTATTTAATAGAATGTGTAATTCTCATCATAAATGTGTCATAATGTCTAAGAGTAATATGCCATAACTCTAAAAAAATATAACATAACCTTACACAGAAAAAGCGAAGCTATTAATTGTCATAATTGTAAGGAATCTATCATACTAGTATACCCACTTGGAGTCCAAATACCCCCTAATGAGGGTACATGTGGTGGTTCACGGATTCTAGGGCTAGATTAAGTTAATAGGGCTAGATTAGGTTTCTAGATCATTTTCCTAGGGTTAGATTAGTGTTTCTAGGGCTAGTTTAGGTTTCTAGGACAAGATTAGGTTTATAGTATTCTAGCTTAGTTTTCTAGTGTTTAATTAGTGTTTCTAGGGTTAGTTTAGCTTTCTAGGATTTCTAGGGCTAGATTAGTTTTGTAGGGTTATATTAGTGCTTCTAGGGCTAAATTAAGTTTCTAGGAATATATTAGGTTTCTAAATATTAATGACAAAGGGTGAAATGATGACATGGAAGATGGATGTATCTCTATGTATGTATCTCCATGCATGTATGTATGTATCTCTATGTATCTCTATGTATGTATGTATCTCTATGTATGTATGCATGTATGTATGGAAAAGACATGTATGTATGTATGTATAAAAAAAAATGCATGTACCAACAAAATAACATAAAACTACATATACCTCGATGTAGAACATAACATTCTTTGATGCAATTCTTTGTCTTATGTAAAGTTGACTGGTCTCATTCAATAAATCCATCTGGATCCTCTCTGTTTCTAATTGTCTCCATCAATCTCTCATGCTCTGAATGAGGCAGGTAGTAGCGTACCTTGGTTAAGCTCTTGCTTGACATTGTCTGAAGATGGATGTTTATGCCAACGATCAAGTTTGTGAAGTGATACACCACTGGACTTGGTCTGTAATCCATGAATACATGCCCACTAGTATTTCTTGTCTTCCCATCTAGTGTAAGATATTCCTCCTTAACCACCATCGAGCCAATAGGAAATTCAATGCCTTCATCGTCGATTAATGATGCGTAGAGGGTTTGCTTACCTTGGATGCACCGTGCCAACCAATAATCCGTGTCCCATTCATTGTCTTTCAGGGA
Organism: Larix kaempferi; assembly: GCA_027924585.1. NCBI lineage: Eukaryota > Viridiplantae > Streptophyta > Pinopsida > Pinales > Pinaceae > Larix > Larix kaempferi. The sequence goes on along the minus strand of BSBM01000007.1, from coordinate 20,564,912 downwards.
AACAACTACATATATGTGTCCTGGTTGTACAAGATCTGAGATATGGTCGTAGTCTGTCGAAATCGCTGACTGACCCTCCTCCAACTGGGTTGTTTCAACAACTACATGTTGGTCTACTACAAGTGACACACGATCCCATTCATCAACCCAGTCCATGCATTCGCATTCATCCCATTCGCCACTACTGTAAGAGTTGTAAAAGCATGCAAGCTTTCGCATCCATATTTCAAATAAGGGGTTGTTTGAGCTTCGAACTGAATTAAATCCACGTGTTCCTTGTACTGTGCCGTAACTATAGGAACGCGATCGATCTATGTCAACCACTCGCCAAAAATTTCTTACCACACGTCTTACCACTGATGATGTTTGTTGATCTCTTGCTCGGTTTGACATTGTTGCAAAGCACCATTGAACTATGGATTATGCTTCTCGGATACGAGGTTCCCTGTCAAACCTCATCTCTTCCCTTCGTAGTGCGGTCTTGATGCATGCACCGACCCCATCATGGTCGCCTTTGTCGTGCCCGGTCTCAAAATAGTTCCAGATATGCGGCACACTATAAGTCTTATGAAAAATACTCGGGCATTTTTGAACCGGCCCGCACAACCATCCGACCATATCTAATGCTGATCCATCTATATATCTCTCTCCTTTAACTAATCATAGAAAATTCGAAAACAATGTTGCACATAATGTAGATCATGGGTTCTATCATCACTTATGTAAAAGTTTGTCACCTTCAGTATTATCCTCTTGTCATTGCTGCTCTCTGGCCCATGCCTGTAAATAATATGTACCATGATGCTGACTTGGTCTGAATGGTAGTATTGACTCTGGATTTCATTTTGTGGCTGAAGGGTGTAATTTTCTGCAAAATCCACAATTGACACTATGGTTCAAATAGAAAATTTGTCCCTGCATTTTCTGTACTGCTCATCTTGCCATCGCGCTACATGCACATGTTGAACATACTGCTCTGTTTTCTCGTAGAACTGTGTTAAAAAGTCACATACCGGTACCTGTTACTGTGAAAACAAGGGAAATATTACAATGTGGCCTTTGGAAAAATGCATATGTCATAAATTGAACATGTAATATGAAAAATATGCAATATTCATTTGTATATGTGACTTCACTAATGCAATCTTTTTACTTTCCCGGGCACTGTCTAATTGATAGGCTACATGCTTGAAGCTTTACATCTCCATGCCCATCTTGCCAAATCCGTGCTCCTTGCTTTCATGAATGCAACGGTTCAAAAGAGAAAACCCACTGCACCTAGAACATGTCCCATATAGACACAATTTTTCATAATATTTTTGTCCTTCGGGCCTTGGACACATGATGTTGTGGATAAAGTCTCTTGATGCATTGGGTGTAGTATGGATCCATTGCATCCCTGCACAATGTTAGTATGCAAATCACAAAATATATGTTTATATGTGTCATAATAATATTCATATTCTACGTGGTATCTACAACAACAGGTGTTCCGATCAATGCATATACGAATGTACCATGGTTTGCATTTCTCAAAGGACCTTTGGCCCAGGTTCAATTGTGTGTGCTCATTCCTGAATCTCTCATAGAGTTCAGTCTGTGTGGTGTCAAGGGAGTGTTTAACATGGGGTTTACGTTCTGTAGAACCTTTTCTCAACTTTAGCACGTCTCTTTGGTTTAATGAAGGTCTAGTATGATCATGCCAAAAATTTTGTACTAACTCCTTAACAACATCAATTTGCTTCCTATCTGCACGAGGCAACCTACCAACAAAATCCCAACAATCGTTTGCACCCAGAGTGTCAAGATTTTCCCTTATAACAGAGTACTTTTTAATAGTTTTTCTATTTAATTTAAGTATGTGAGAAGTGTGTGATAGCAGGCGATGTTTCCTTGTGGACTTGCTTACAATTGATTCCGCTAAAACACGACGAGCCACACAAAGATCTTTTGTACGAGACATATTCCCAATTGCATTAAATGTAGATTGGAGATTTCTAATAATATGACTGCTAGCCTTTGAACTTTTAACCATCTTTATGCCCAAAATTCTCCTAACAACAGCTAAAAAACGTGACTTTAACAAACATAGCAATAATTGACATTTACCTGCATCACCTTTGGATTCAAAATATTCTTTGACAATTTTGTTGCATTGCCATTCGATAGTGCATTTTGGAAACTTACCTTCAAGCCCCGACATAGCACTTTCATCCACATGAATACGTCTAGGAGTTCTTCTTCTTGCACTGGATAGTCAAGGTAGGGAGGGTGGACATGAGACATGAATACCAGAGCTTGTTTGTTGTGGTGCTTCGTTCACAGATTGGGCCATAATGGGAGTGGTCGACATAGTTGTGGTATTATTGGGGAGATTGCAAATTAAGAAAGGCTTGTATGTCCATCTCTACACATGCAGCATCTCCCAAAATTCCTGTGCCGTGAGGAACTTCAGCATGACTCATTGATGGATTGTTGGTTGGAGATTTTGTTGATGTTGGAATTTGAGTTGGGTCCATTGGACGTGACCAATTTACCTGTGGTTCTGAACAAGAGGTTCTCATGTCAAAAACCATGTTAGGATCAGTGGTAGGATCCTGGGCAATGATAGGACCATGTCTCAATCTTTCCATTCCCAACCTGGCCTTTTTTCTTAAGTCATTGACCTTTTCAATGGGAAGATTCCTTCTATATTTTTTGTTGCATTGCGTGAGTTTCCCATCTCCAAAATTATCTTTAACAAAACTATCAGGATTACCCCTGCAAAAGAAACAACAAATAAGATATTAGTTCCATTATACAATGAACTTGACACATTCCAACATAACTTACCACTTTACAAATTAACACATACAACTACAGACTATGTTGGTTTATTTGTGTTCGAATAAACATCATTATCCCTTACAATTCCAATCAATATAGATGATGGTTGGTCAAGTGTAGAGTGGAGAAACTAGTGTCTTGCCTAGCCATGAATTCATAAAAATTATGATAGTAACACCCTACAACAGAGATGGCTATAGATGCCTTGGGAATAGTTTGATAGTTTTTCTACATCAAATAAGGTAAAGAGAATAAATTTACTAATTACAGAATGAGGAGGTTACAAATTCCCCTAAGGAAGGAGAATTCAATGAGGTAGAGGCAAGTAGTCAAGCTCAAAGGCACGATATTAAAGAAACATTACAATAAACATAGCATGAAGATGAGAGCATGGACAAAATTTCATGAACTAATCAATATGGACCCTCTCCCATGATAGCTTCTTAGAATTCTATTCAAATTGAAGAGGCTCAAGAGAGAACCTCATCATAGATGGGAATGTGTGGGGGAGCAATAGTTTGATAGTTTATGCTATAGGTTTTGCTATGGTGTACAATGTGTAAAATATGGAGGTTTATTAAACCATTTATTTGTATTTTTTTCAAATGGAAAAGAGTTTATGCTAGAGATGCCTTGGGAATATTTTGATAGTTTTTATACATCAAATAAATATAGCATGAAGATGAGAGCATGGACAAAATTTCACGAACCAATCAATATGGACCCTCTCTCATGATTGCTTCTTAGGATTTTATTCAAATTGAAGAGGCTCGAGAGAGAATCTCATCCATACCATCCTTGTGTGAAATCAAAATATATTCATGGTAATAATTATTGGTTTACATTGCATACTTCATCTTGTCTAGTGTTCATATGAGTTTTTTTACATGTGAACTTGGGAAATCTTCTTGTCAAATTCATTGTTGTTTATGCATGGATATTGTTGTGGGCATATGATAAAAATAAAAAGGCATGGTAGAATCTCAAATCTTGTGAATGAAAAGACTTATTTACAATTCACCATACCTCTATAGAAATGATCTCCGCTTGCAATGGAAACTGGTAGCTTGAATGTATCCACTAGATTCCAAGACCACTGAAGATGTTTGTTAGATTCCAAGGGTTATTTTGTGTCCAATAGATCAATGAGTGTCCAAAATATCAATGAGTGTGAGCCAATAAGAAACTTGTAAGAGCTTGAAACCCGCGGAAGAAATGAAACCCGTGTTTTTTGGTAGAATTCCCGGGAAACAGAGAACTCTGTTTTTTTTTAACTAGTAACAGGAACGTCCACATGCACTTAAATGCGCACACGTGCCCCTATATAACGTTTACACCATTTAATGCCAGACCTTCCCCCACTTCAAAAATATTTGGATAAATTGGACTCGGCGATGAAGTTTGAAGGGTGGGTCTTAATTTTTATTAGAAGGGCTTACTCTTTGCATCTTGACACATTTGATCATTTATGATATCTATTCGTCTTGACCCAATTGATATTGTAAGGTGAGGATGTGCATGCATAATAATCCTTATTTATGACTATGAGAAGAGGATTTAAATGGAAGAGGATGTAAAGGCATGTTATTTTTATACGTATTTTGATGGCGAGTGTCGAAGAGAAACGTGGTGATAAACCACATATGTTTGGAAGGATAGAGGGAGGTTACATGATCATGATCATGCCTCCCATAAAATTGAAGACAATTCCGCCAAAAATTGTTTTTTAAAATTTTATTAATAACCATTGTGGTACTTTCGTCCAAATGTTTTTTCTAACTCATTGTTTCTCCATATTGTGTGCTTACTGCCACCTCTCTATATCAATGCATAAATCAACCTCTGCTTGGTTTGTGGTTATAGTTGCATGCCATTATTTGTAGTTGCATGCCATTGAGTGTTGTTTAGAGTTTTCGTGAGTCTATGACATTCATGCAATAAATGAAGTCTTGTAGAGTGGGACTCATCAAAGAGGCAATTTGAATTTCATTTTGAGAAAAAACATATTTTGTAAAGATCAAATTCCATGAATGCATCCTCAGACTACCATGCAAGACCATGGATATGTTGAAAAGCATTGAACATCATCGAAGAATGAAAACAGGTTCCTCGAGATCTTATTGAAGCATATTGAGCTCAATTGAATTCCACTTGGGCCTTAATTGAAAATTCTAGACTTCAAGCGTCATCAATAACACATAGAATCCATGACATTGTCCCTCTATAAGGTGTCTTTTGCATATCAATTGAATATTGCTGCCATTATAATGTCTTGGACATCAAGGATTTATCTTGGCTCCTTAACCATGGCTAGTGGAGGGAAACAAGAGCCTCCAACACTAACTCTTGCTTCTTAGGCACAAACACCATGAATGAGTCCCTGGACCACCACATATGAAATCTATAGGGTATTAGTCAACTTCAAGTGTGTTATGTGTGCAATGACTAGGTTAGTTGTGAACCAAAAATGGGTCTCTAGGTTTGACCAAGGTATATGGACAACAAGAAGCTTCTCATGCCTTAAATGAAGCTTCTCAAGATCAAGCACCATGAACAACACCTACAACTCAAGAAGCTTCTTAGGATACAATGTTGAATGCATATTCAAACCACCACACAAAACCCTTGTAGGGTATCTCTAGCAAATGTAGAGGGATATATATACCATGACTAGGCTACATTGCATGCCTTAAACAAGATGATGATGATGAGGATGAGGATGAGGATGAGGATGATGATGATGACGATATTGACAATATTAAGCATCATCATCATCATCCTCATCCTCATCCTCCTCATCGTAATCATAGTCACCATCATCTCTATCATCATCATCAACAACATCATATTCGTCATCATCATCATCATCCTCATCCTCATCATCTTCTTCATCATCGTCACCATCTTCATCATCATCATCATCATCTTCTTCATCATCTTCGTCATCTTCTTCATCATCATCATCGATAATGATGGTGATAACGAAGATGATGATGATGATGATGGATGATGATGAAGATGAGTACGAAGATGAAGATGTTGATGCTGATGATGACGAATATGATCATCATCACCATCCTCCTCCTCCTCCTCATCATCATAATCATCTTCATCATCATCTGCATCATCCTCATCATCATCATCATCCTCATCCTTGTCATCATTCTCGTCATCATCATCATCCTTGTCACCATCATCATCATCATCATTGTTATCACCCACTTCCTCATCATCATCCTCATCCTCATCATCATCTTGGTCATCATCTACATCATCAACATCATCATTATCGTCGTCATCATCATCATCAACATCATCATCATCCTCATCCTCATTATCATCATCATCATCATCTTCTTGGTCATCATCTTCATCATCGACATCATCATCATCATCATCTTCTTGGTCATCATCTTCATCATCGACATCATCATCATCGTCATCATCATCATCATCATCTCTATCATCATCATTGTCATCATCACCCTCTTCCTCATCATCATCATCATCATCATCTTGGTCATCATCTTCATCATTAACATCATCATCATCATCTTCATCATCATCATCTTCATCCATTCAATAGGATTTTTGTATGGATGCATATGTGCTTGAGCTATGGTTTGGTCTGATTTTACTAAATAGCGCGTACGCACTAAATAGGGCATACACACTATTAATGCGTACGTGCTATTAGTGCGTACGCGCATTTAAAAAAAACGCGCACGCGCCATTTAAATTTTTAAGTTTTGGCGGGTAATTCTTTTCCCACCAACGTGGTGGATGACTTGGCCACTATGGTTTTAGGTTCGGCTTGCCAAAACCAAGTGGAGGACTGTGTTATAACAAAATACATGTTATTCTATAACTTCTTTTGTTTCAAGCATGATTCTACTTATGCTACACTAGTCCACTGCTAGTGAAATTGCACACTTGTAGAACTATGTGTGCAGATTCCGAATATGCAATTTTTTATTAAATCTATTATTTGTTTTTATTTTTTAATTAATTTCAATTGCACTAACGTCAATCTTACACAAAAAGTAGGTTATTTATTTCGTCTATAACTTTTGATTGGCTCACTTATTTTGAAAAGGGAAAAGAACCCACATAAGTACACACAAAGACCTACATCCTAAAAAAAAAGGTTCATTGATTATGTTAAGATCATGATGTTGTGGACTAACGCTCATTCTAGAGCTTGGCTGACTTCCTTAATTAAAAAAAAATTAAAATTAAAATAAATAAATATGAAAAAATAGCGTTGTACTAGAACGGCATGTTATATACCTTGACATACAATGAGAGTTACAACTTTGATTCGTGGAAGAGGAGATGGCTGGAAAGAGGAAAAATATGGAGGAGGACATAACAGGAAAGAGGAAAAATATGTGGAAATACCATAGAACTTAGGAACGGAATTTTGTTTCTGATTTGTACTTGAGGTGAGACTTAGACACGTAATTCTAATATTTTGATAAAGTATTTGGCTTCGATTTTGGTATATCACTTAAGAGCTTATTGTGACTTAAGAGCTTGTAGATGTTTTCAGCTCTAATTGATTGACTGTTTTAGTTGATTTGTTTTCTCACTCTGTATTTGCTTTACTTGCATTTGTGTGTTTTCATTTTCATTTGCATGCGTGCATTTCATTTTCAATTAACGTGTGCTCTAAGAAGTAAGATTCAAGCCTGTACATTGTACGTATGTCAACAATATTATTGTTGATTATATCTGACAGATAGAGAATAAATTCTAAGAAATTGAATGGTCACGATGAGTCAAAATAAATATTGAAAGGTTTTCTGTTAATTTTGAGTTTATTAATTCCTCTCTTATCTAAATTGGGTCTGGATGAGGGAAGAAAACAATCTAGTTCGATCCGTAGATTTACTGTAAATATTTTTGTAATCAGTAGCAATGAGAAGCCGGTGGCAATCTGACCAGCTAGTTCAATACTAGGAACACTCCCTAGAATACAACTGCCCTCATAACCATTAAAAGCGGGTGATATTCTTGCATCAACTCGGCTTCGTTGCTTCTGCGTCCTGGACATTTTAGCCTTGATGCAGATAAAACTAGCTTAGAATTGCAGTCCTTCAAATGTCTGCCCGAATTGCCAATTTTCAGGAGCGACGTTATACGCAGTGATGGTTCTGCCATCGCTGGTGCTGACTTGAAAGGAGAGACTCTGCCCATTCAAGTACGAGTTGCTCTGCCAATTCTGTCCCCAGTTGCGCGACATTGCTTGCCAACTCGTGTTCGAACCTTTAATGGAAACCGCATCCACATCCCCTGCACCGCCTACGTGGGTAATGAGCACCAAATTGAAGTAGGAGTTCCCATTCACTGTGAATCGAACTCCTCCTTTCCTCACGCATGGTACTCTGCACACATATTTATTAACCTTGCAGCTTAGCATTTCATCCTAAATTGATTCCTAATTACCACCAAGTTGGAAATGAATATTCAGAATTGAAGACGAGGAATATAATGTTGGCATGCAAGGCGGAATAATCAATTAGTTACCTTCTGAACATGATGGGAACAATTCCACTTCTGTAAATGGCAATCTGTTGAAAAGCAGGTTGAGCCATGTCGAAATGTTGGAGAGGTGGATTGCACCATCCTCCATTATCGTTGGGAAGAGTAGAGTTAGGAGGGCAGAGGTTAGTAGCAGTAACTGTCACAGTGCCCGGTAGACACCACTGAGGGTCGGACTGGTTGTTGCATTTCATTTCGTAGCAGGCTCCGCAAGTTTCTCCATTGTTGAAGAGAGCCGTGCTCAGAGCTGTGGTGTTCGTTCCATCTTTGTTTTCATTTTTCTCCTTTCTTAGCTTGCCATGAGCATTGTATTTAGCTGTTATTGTGAAGATCTCCTTGCTCATTATTATTTTATTTTGAGAAATGTGATTTCACATGGTTAACCTCTCCTCTCTAGCTAATAGGGCTATCAAAGCATTGTTGGTGACTTTTATGTTAATAAAATAAAACTTAGATCTTGGATTGTTGTGTTGAAGGACACTTGGTGCTTTTGGCATGGAGTAAATCCACTCATGAGCCAAGTTGTACAAAAATATGTGCAAAACAATTGATTTGATTAAACAACCAAAAAATTATATAACTTTAAATCAAGAGAATTACATCAACAAACTATGAGACAAAATCCTAAGAAATACCAATTACATAGATTAATATAGATAGTTAGATATTGTTGAGCATAGGTTGTCATTGACACCCATTAATGACAAAGGATGATGACATGGCAAGAAGGACATGATAGTTTGGCAAAAAGAACCAAATGACCCATTTTGTGGTCATTTGTGGCTTGATAAGGCCATGAAACCCTTGGACATGGTGATAATGCCTAAGAAAGTTTTTACACCCACATTCATGGTGGTATGGTAGCACTTGGACACACTTGTTGTTGCAATTGACACATGGTCCATCTTGTGGCTATTTAGATATTGGTGAAGGTAGAGTCATGGACATACCTCAATGCGTTGAATTGACATAGGCTTGTACCCTATAAAAAGGCATATTGACCAAATTATTAAATGGCACCTTGAAAGAGACCTTGAAAGTCTTGTGTGTGGAGCTTGTTGAAGATGGCCTTAGAAAGTTGATTGTATTGTGGTGTCATTAACACATTATGCTTGCACCCTTGAGGTTGAGTCATTTGACATTTCTTTCATAATAAAGCCCTTGACATGTTGATGGAACCCTTTGACTTTATAGCATAAAATCCTTGGGTTATTTACTATTTTTGAATAAGAAGAAACCCCCACAAGCACTCAATGGTCACATTGTGTGTACAATTGATGAAGACATGGCTAGCATAGCATAAAATGATTGAAGAAATATACCAAGGTGGAAGTAAATTTTTCTAGGGAAGTCGGCCTAGTCAAAATTGGGTTCAAAATGATATTAAATTTTATTATTAAAAAGCCCTAAAAATAGGTCGGCTCAGTAAAAATCTTTTATTATAAAAGGTGCCATGTTGGAGTCACAAAGTAGGTCAGCCCAATAAATTAATTTATGGAAAATCAGTATAAATAGGTGGTCAACGTTTTCATTTATGTGTAGCAGCCAAAAAGGTTTTATTTTAACTCTGAAATTCGGGTACAGTGTCTGAGACAGCTGCAGTAGGGGATCTACAGCAGCAGATCAGCAGACAACTTTTTGTGTGGAAGTTTCATAATTCTGAAATTCGTTTTCGAGGCAGCTGGAGTGAAGTGTGAACAGTTTTAGCTCTGAAAATTTGTGCTAGAGAGAAATTTGTGGGTGAAGTGGAGCTCTGAAATTTCGGGTGTACAGTGACAGAGGTTGCAGCAGTAATACAAAAGAGCAACATAGGTTTTTTCTTCTTTGATTTTTGGGTGTGAACTAAGCCATAGACTTATGAAGCTTTTATTTTCCTATTCTCTCTAATTTTAGGCATCAAAGGCAGCAGCTGGAAGTATCCACAGTATGAAGACAAGTGAAGAAGTTTTGTTTTTATCTCTCTGATTTTTGGGTAAGTAAACATCTGAGCAGGTTGAATAATATTGATTGAGTATGAGCAGTATATGGACTAATTTGACATGACAGTCTCAATATAGCAATGCAAGCCTTGGCATAACAGTAACAATATTGGACATAACTGTGGATGATGTGACAGTTTGATATGATATCTGACATGATAGTGATGACAGTGACATGGCAAGAATAGTGACAAAGTAGAGCATAAATATGATTTGATGAAAAGTACAACAGTGAATTCAATTGACAAGTGATTGATGATAGCAGCTACAGTAAATCAAAGATTTCAGTATGACAAGGCAGTGACAGCTAGATGACAGTCAATTGGAAAGTGGCAGCAGTGATTGATTGACTTGGTCAATGAACAGCAAGAAGATGACAAGCAGTAGTTGAATGAGTGACAAAATTCATATGTAATTACAAGCTGGGTCTTGTAGTCATTTTTCTTAGTAGGATCTAAGAAAAAGACCAAGCGGTGTCTTGGTTTGGAAGTTGGTGCTTTTATATCAGTAGGTGTTGATTGACTTCACGGTTGTAGCCATTGAACCAAATATAAAAGATTACAAAGATTATACCTTCTGTCTCTTGTGCTTTGTGTGATGTATTGATGTTAATAAATAACATGTGCTTAGTTTATTGATAAATATGATATTGATGTAATTGTGAAACTGTGATACAAGATTGAAGAAAAAATTGAAATTGTAGAAAGTGTAAGTCACTGATTCACCCCCCCCTCTCAGTGAATATTGTGTAACAGAGATATGATCTCAGCTATTCATGATAATAGGAAACCAATAAGGCATCGACACAATAAATAATAACCTCTCATGTGCAAATAACACAAATAAAATGTGAACAAAGAATCTCCATCATTCCTGCCAACAATAGAAACATTGGCCTAAAATACTTTTCAAGAGAGAAGGAAATTTTTGTTGCATTTGGCTCTAGGAAATCCAACAAGCATGATGTAGAACTTGACCTTGCTTAGCAATAAGGTAAGAAGTGGTCGATCCCTAACAAGTCTCGCAAATATTTGTTTTGAAAAATTGATTTGCAACAAGCAAAAGATGAAAATTTGGAACAATATTTGTGAAATGACTAGTCAAGATTTATGTTTTCAATGTTGACTCATGAATATAGGATTTTAACAAATCAACATTAACATCATCATGAATTTCTAGGTGAGTCAGAAGCTAAAGGTGGGAATCATTCTAATATAGTTGTTGGTTGACGGAGTAGGAGCCATACCGAATGGGATTGATTTTACTTAGTATATGTATTGTAAAATAGTCAATGTTTGTCTGGAAGTGTAACCACACTTTGTCACCCACTAACCAACTTGAGAATGATGTGGTACACAAAAGATCACTCCATCAATTTTTTTCTTTTCTTGATTCATCTAAATCATCTATATGATTTTCACTTGGAGAGACTGCAAGTGTTGAACAAAAAATTGTACCTTATGTAGATGGAAAATGAAAGGAGTAAACCACTCAGTAATATGCATACTTAATGTGGGTGACTCAAATCGACTTGGTTGAAGAGGTGTGATGATAAATTTGAATACTTTAGACTTGGGTACCATATTTAATGCAGTCGTCTTGTCATCTTCGACATGTGTAGGCATAGCTTCAGCCCATTTTGTAAAATAGTCAACAACAACGATGACATAACCATGCGCCCCGGTTGAGGTAGGCTTACAGTGCATGAAATCTACACCCCATTTTGCAAAGGGACCTACGGCAACGACTGGATGTAGCAGAGCTGGATGGGAGCGCTTTTTAGAATACAATGATTGGCAAGGAGGACATTTATTGACTGCTTCCATACAATATTTGAAAATGGAAGGCCAAAATTATGTAGTGTGTAAAATATTTTCGGTTCTAGCCATCCTAGAGAGATGACCACCACATGCTTCAGAGTGACAGTCATTTAGGATGCGTTGAACTTCTTCATGAGTTAGACATCGTCGTAGGATATAGTTGACACTGCGGCGATATAATGTGTCACCAACAATAAGGTACTATTTCTCATGATGGTGAATACGACGATGGTCGTCACGAGATAGGGGTGTGTGCAAGAAGATGAGGGTCACTTTAGATGCAATCCTAGTTTTTGAAAACTCGTTCACGTTACATAAAAATATAACGCGTTTTTGATACTTAGCACTTGGTATGGTAAAACCCAAGCCTTACATGTCATTAGACATGTAGGTTAGGTAAACACAATGTACGCGTTATAGAACTACAAAACGCGTACGCATTATAGAACTGCAAAATGCGTACGCGTTATGTAGTTACATAACGCGTACACGTTTTGTAAATCTAAAATCAATTTAGACCTTTAGACCCTCTTCTAAACATCAATCCTTAAGTGCATAAGTGCACAAGATTATGAGGAGGAGGAGGGTGATGACAATGAAGATGATCATGATGCAGATGAAGATGATAAAGATGATGATGTTGATGAAGATGAAGATGATGGTGATGATGATGAAGATGTTGAATATGATGATGAGGGTGATGAGGATGATGATGATGGTGATGAAAAAGATGACGATGATGGAGATGTTGATGGGGAAGGCGGATATGTCAATGATGATGAAGAGGAGGATATAAGATGATGATGATGATGATGGTGGAGATGTTGATGATGATGATGAAAATGTTGATGATAATGGTGATGGTGATGGTGATGAAGATGATGATGATGAAGAAGATGATGATGATGTAGATGTGGATGAGGAACCTAGAGATGACAATGCTGATGAAGATGTTGAGGATGATGATGATGGTGATGATGATGAAGACATTGATGATGATGGTGATGGTGATGGTGATGAAGATGATGATGATGATGATGATGATGATGAAGAAGATGATGATGATGGAGATGTTGATGAGGAAGGGGGAGATGACAATGATGATGAAGATGTTGTTGATGACATGTTGATGATGATGATGGTGACGATGATGAATATGTTGATGATGATGGTGATGGAGATGGTGATGAAGATGATAATGATGATGATGATGCAGAAGATGATGATGATGATGGAGATGACCATGGTGATGATGATGATGATGATGATAATTTTGATGATGATGGTGATGGTGATGATGATGATGATGATGATGATGATGATGATGATGATGAAGATGATGAAGAAAAAGATGATGATGATGATGATGGTGATGGTGATGGTGATGGTGATGGTGATGAAGATGGAGATGGTGATGGGATGGTGATGGTGATGGGATGGTGATGATGATGATGGTGGTGATGATGATGAAGATGTTGATGGTGACGGTGATGGTGATGGTGATGGTGATGGAGATGTTGATGAGGAATCTAGAGATGACAATGATGATGAAGATGTTGATGATGATGATGATGGTGATGGTGATGAAGATGATGATGATGGTGATGGTGATGAAAATGATGATGATGATGATGATGATGATGTTGATGGTGATGGTGATGGTGACGGTGATGAAGATGGATATGGTGATGGGATGGTGATGGTGATGGTGATGGGATGGTGATGATGATGATGATGGTGATGATGATGAAGACGTTGATGGTGATGGTGATGAATATGGAGATGGTGATGGGATGGTGATGATTATGAAGACGTTGACGGTGATGGTGATGAGGAATCTAGAGATGACAATGATGATGAAGATGTTGATGATGATGATGATGATGGTGATGGTGATGAAGATGATGATGATGATGATGAAGAAGAAGATGATGATGATGGTGATGGTGATGGTGACGGTGATGGAAATGGTGATGGGATGGTGATGATGATGATGATGGTGATGATGATGAAGATGTTGATGGTGATGGTGATGGTGATGGTGATGATGATGGAGATGTTGATTATGATGGTGATGGTGGTGTTCAGATGATGATGAAGAAGACGATGATGATGACGATGGTGATGATGGTGATGAAGATGATGATGATGAAGAAGATGATGATGATGGAGATGTTGATGGGGAACCTAGAGATGACAATGATGATGAAGATGGTGATGGTGATGGTGATGGTGATGAAGATGAAGATGATGATGATGATGAGGATGATGATGATGATGATCGAGATGTTGATCTATTGATGATGAAGATGATGATGATGGTGATGATTATGAAGATGTTGATGATGGGGATGACAATGATGATGATGGTGATGGTGATGGTGATGGTGATAGTGATGAATATGATGTTGATGATGATGATGGAGATGTTAATGAGGAAGGGGGATATGAAAATGATGATGAAGATGTTGTTGATGATGACGATGGTGATGATGATGAAGATGTTGATGATGATGGTGACGGTGATGAAGATGATGATGATGATGGAGATGTTGGTGATGATGATGAAGATGTTGATGATGATGATGATGGTGATGAAGATGATGATGATGAAGAAGATGATGACAATGGAGATGTTGATGAGGAACCTAGAGATGAAAATGATGATGAAGATGTTGTTGATGATGATGATGGTGATGATGATGATGATGGTGATGATGATGGTGATGGTGATGAAGATGAT